>JBBPCY010071338.1:0-11999 GCA_037974405.1 Brachyalestes nurse
CATATATATATACACAGTAATCCCCCAGTTTTACGCAGATCAGGAGTCACGGATTCAGTCACACACTTGTTTTTCTTGAGAACCGAACTCGGAACGCGGAAATCCCCACAATAACGCGGAAACTGCAAATATCCTCTGCCCTTTTTTGCTTATTTGTGGCAATGAATATATTTTTTCTGGATGTTTTTGTACAAGGAGACCTTCCGAGTTGCATATCTCGCCAGCGAAAGCACTCAGACACTCAAACTCCACAGTTCGGTAGATCTCGATGAGATCTTTCCAACAAGCCCTAATTTGTATTTTTAGTCTCCGAAAACCGTGTCCCAATACTTCTGTCACGCTTCCGAGCTGCATATCTCGGTGAGGAATTTAAATTAAAAGATGGGTTCACCTTGAAAAGAGGCGAATACGGGTTTACCTTTACATTTTCTTAAGTGGTAATGTATTAAACTGAGTTTTAAACGAAATTAAAGCGTTCTGAGAGAGAGAGAGAGAGTTCGTGCGTGCGCGCGTGCCTGCGTGCAACTGCTCTGTCTCTGAGGGGGTGCTCGTGTGCTAATGCTAACTGCTAACGCTAACGGTTTTTAAGCATTTTCCCCCTGGGATCTCTTGTGCATATTCGGTGTATTCTGTTTATTCTTCCGCTGCGCGCAACCAAACGGCGTACGGTGCAGTGGTAACAGCGTACGCCAAAACATTCCCATCTCAAATTTATTGAGATTTTATGGAAGTGAGCTTCGTAAATCGAGACTGTTGTTACCCCAGGACCCCCTGTATATACTGGGTCAGAATAGAAACCACCTGTGAAAAAAGGGGCGGAGACATAGACAAGACGCAGGTGGATACATTTATCAAGGGGCCGGACTAACAAGCTGAGAACCACAACAAAAAACCACATGGCACAGAGGAAAACAAAACAGAAATGTGACGAAGTCCTCCAGCTTGCTGCCAACAGCTGTGGAATCTGCCAAAGTGTGTTTTTTATTCTTTCGCACATGTTACAATTACTACTTTAGTTTTTTTTCCATTTGTAAGATAATCAAATATTATTTCCAGATTATTAACGTTGAAGTATTAATTTTAAATAGTTCTGTTTACTTGAAAAAAATCAACAAAATAGATATTTGTCAAGGGGTGCCCAAACGTCTGTAACACTGTAAGGTGCCACTGCAGAATAATTACCTGAGCTGCTGCTGGTTCTGCCTCCTGGCTTTTGTAATGGAACATTTATCCATAACATCGAACAAAAGAAAAAACGGAAGGCTGTCAACTGTAAATTCGGCCCGTATTTCTCAAAAGTGTTTTTAGTACATACATGTTTGGTTTACTCCAGTTATTCCCTTAGATTTAATTCAACAGTTGGTTAGACTTCTTGGTGCAGACCTGATTTATCCAAAGCTGTGTGCACCTTAAACGCCTGATGTTTTTAGATCAGATATTTGCCACCTTCTGATGTGATTCTAAGCCAGATATAGTCTTGAAAACATGCCAGTCAGTATTCATAAGTTCACTTTCATTCATTTTGCTGTCCGTTTCATTCAGCCTTGGCTGTGGCTTGGTAGAATATACATACATGGAACAAATATCTACACCAGGATATGGGTCACGTACAGGAATTCAGCAATAAGGCCACAAAACGTAAAAATAAAGCCACAAAACGTAAATAATAGTTTTACTTGCATTACATTTCTTGCGTAATATAAGATTACAGGAACAACCCTAACACATTGCCATGGAAGCATTAGTGCTGCACAGTTTGGCCAAAGCATTAATGGCCTTCGGTCCTCAGCTCCTGACGTCCTCAGTGATTTGTCCATGTGAGGAGACTTCACGTGAGGCTGAATCACAGAGAGAGCTGGATCACAGTTTTCTCAGCTCGTCTGTCTGGGCCAGTTTGGCCTCCACTGTTTCTGCCGCGTGCGGTGACGGAGTGTTTGGTCGATAATACATGCCTCACCATTACAACTGTGTTGTCTATTTAAAGGGACGAAAGATGCTTTGCTCCTTGGTGAGTGAAGCTGATGCCTTCTTTGAAGCTCAGAGAGAGAGAAAGAGAGACAGAAGGGAAGGGGAGAGAGAAGAAGAAAGAAACAAAGGGGACGAGAAAGTGGAAAAAAGGAGAGAGAGGGAGCAGGAAAGAACAAGAAAAAGTGGGAAGGAAGGCAAAAGAAAGGAGAAAAGAAAGGAAAGAGAAGGATAGAAAGATAGGGAGAAGAAAAGAGAGAAGGAGAGAGAGGAAGAAAGTGAGAACGAGGAAGGTGAGAAAGAAGAGGACAAAAAGGAAAGGAGAGAGAGGGAAAGACGAAGAGAAGGAGGGAGAAGGAGAGAGCACCAATAGGATGACAAAAAGAAAAATAAAGGGGGAAGAAAGAGAGAGAGACAAAGAGAAAGCAAGAGACAGAAAGACTTGACTTTTAACCCCCTTTATTTAAAACATTATTGCAGACACAAGTTAAAATAACCTATAATCACCAGTTCACATGTGACACTCCTGCATGAGCAGAGACAAAGTCTGGATTAACACACCATTTCTTCTCAAACGCAGGAACATTGTCTGTACTTTTATAAAACACAAACTCAGCTTTTATCCGAGACTCTACCAGAGCTTTAAACAGCTGGAGCAGGTCTGAGTCTCGCCCCTCCAACTTCAGTCTGAAAGATTTCCACACAGCCAGCTTCGCCTGTCCCACTAAGAAATTAACCATCACACTTCGAACTGTGGATCTTAGAATATTTACAGCCAAAAATAAACATAATCAGGTTAAAGAGCAGATCAAACCCTCTCAGGACCCGACTCAGGAGCTGAAAGAGTGGAGACAGTCTGGAACAGTCAGAGAAAGCTGGAAAACAGTATCAACATGACCACAGAAAACACAAGGTGGAGTAACAGCAGGGTTGAACTTTGACACAAACGTGTTTGTTCCCAGCATGCAGTGTAAGGTCCTCCACTGCAGGTCCCCTGAGCGCTTTGGTAAAGGAGCTTTATAAAAAAGTCTCCATGAAGGCTGTAGACCTTCAGGGACAGACAGGTGAGCTCTCCACCTGGTATCAGGCCGACTGCTCAGCTCGTTAAAAAACAGGGATTTTACACAACACTGATACAGCACTGTTTTACCAGCAGCTGAGAAGGCCACGCCCTGCAGACCCCTAAAGGAGAGGAGGCGCCCCTCAGTGCAACAAGTGGGGTGACCTGCAGTTCTGGGAACGGGACACACGCAGAGAGAGCGAGAGAGAGGGAGAGAGAGAGAGAGAGAGAAAGGGAGACAAAGAGAGATGGGAGTGAGTGAGAGAGAGAGACAGAGAGAGAATTAAATGTAGAGAGAGGGAGAGGAGAAACAGAAAATGGGGAGAGAGAGCGCTAAAAAGAGAGGCAACCGACAGAGAATATGAGATAGAGAAGATGGAGAGAAAGAGAAAGATATAGGGAGAAAGAAGAAGATGGGGTGATGAAAGGAAAGGGAAGATGATGGGAAGAGTGAAATAGAAGGGGGAAAACAGAGACAAGAGAAGGGACAGTGGATGGAGACAAGAGGGGAGCAGATAAAATGGTAGATGTCTATGTTTCTGACAGGAATTCTATCTTTCTAAAAAGGCATCCTCCCTCAGGCCAGGCAGCAGCTTATTAAGCTCCAGTTGAAATCACATGTCATTCATTCGGAGCGTATTCAATTACTTCTCCAGAGTTTAAGTTTCAATTAAAAAGCCTGCAGTCAAGCAGTCAGGAAGCCATCGCCCTCAGCGATGTCCATTTCCAATTACGAAGGGCACAGTCTCTGCCTCTGTGTCTCATAATTGTGTGCAATAATAGTCATCCGGCAGTGGATTTGTTGAGCAGTTTGTGAGGAAAACTGATGATCGCATAAATCAGGCGATTTCTCAGATGCTACATATTAAAGCAAAAACAGTAGTATGTCCTTAATTACAGGTCATTCATTTTTGTTTGGGTTCATGTAATGTGAGTTCACTGTTGGCCACTTCAGTCATGCTTCCACAATTTGTCCAGCAGAGGGCGAAATAACCCTGTTACAGAACAGAACTCCACATACAGATTATTCAAGATTTAAGATTCTTTATGTGTCACATGCATAGTTACAACACACAGTGAAATGTATCATTGAACCACTCCTTTTTTATGACTGTACAATATTAAAAAATATGTACAAATGTACATATAGAGTAAAACAACTAAAAGAAAGAACACAAGTTGAATATATATACGTTAAATATGTAATATAAGTTAAAAACACCACTACAGGGAGAGGAGATACTGTGGCTTATAAGCTTAATTAATTTTTATAGTTTGAAAATGCCAGCTGTATTTTACATCGAAAATGCTGTATTCTACAGCTGTATTTTATACCAATTAAAAGTTTTATGACCGACAGTGCAGTAGAAATTTTCCAAAATGATTTGGAATCCAACATTTTTACTTTAGCTCACATTAAAACTTGTTTCCCCTGTTGTAAACATGTAACAGCATAGTTTTCATACAGCCATGGAAAAAAATAAGAGACCTAGTTATTGCTTTTGTAATTATGGGAGTTTGTCTGTGTAAAATGTGCGTGTCACTATTGTTTTACACACTATTGACACTTGCTTCAAAATTCCAAACAAAAAAAGTTCGGAGGAAATTAAAAAATAATACATATAAATAATTTATTATATCTCGGAAATGTTAAACTACCCAACACTCTTATATTATTTTACAACTCCAACAATTAAAATAGTGATGTTAAGAGCAGAGTGTGTGCATGTGATCAGAAACTGAAACAGGAGCGAAGCTGCTGGAATACAGCACATAGAAAAGTTGCTCTACAAACACTACTGCTCTCTCTCTCTCTCTCTCTCTCACACACACACACACACACACATATGGAGGCATTTCTTATTTTTTACACAGCTCACTGCAATAGTTCAGAAAAGAATAGCAACCTGTGCATTTTACACACACACTGCAAACAGAAAAAAGGGAAAAGTGGCCTGTTATTTTTTTCCATGGCTGTATATGGACTGTTCAAATATTGGGCATGTTTTGAGACTTTAAAAATGTTCATATGGCTCATAAAATTTTGGGACATGGGTCTTTAAACGTCCTTATTTGACTGGTCTGGTAAGTCCAGGATTTGAGAGCTGTTTGCTCGTTGATCATTACTGCTGAATGAATCAGGTGGTGCAGAGTGTAGGCATTTATCATGAATGACATCACACTGTTGCAGGTAATGTAATAAAGAAGGAGCCCTGACGTACTCTGAGTTATCTGTGGTAGCGCTATCAGTGTTTATAGACTGCAGCCTGTGTGGGAATCAGAACATTTGACAAGTAATTTATCGCCTCCAGCTAGATTGGGAATATGACACAGATCATTTGCCCTTTAAAGGCTACATTGTGTTGTTGGTGTGTGTGTGTGTGTGTGTGTGTGTATTTATCCCTTTGTGAGGACCAAAGGTCTTTGTAATGAAAGCAATCCTGGAGAATCTGTGGAAGGAAACATGGTGTTTTCACCACAAAGCAGAAGGTCTGCCTTCTGGTTTCTGAGGTGAAGTTTGGGGTTAGGCTCCCAGAAAAGGACCTTTTCTCCAAATTGTGCCCACAAAGTTGGAAGCATGGAATTTGTCTTGGTATGTTGAAGCATTAAGATTGCCCTTCTCTGGAAGTAAGGGGCCACCTGAATTCAATAGTTAAGAGGTGTGTCCCAATACTTTTGTCCGTATAGTGTATGTTTGATGCATATAACACTTTAGTTCTCTTAAATCAGGTAGTGATGAAAGGAGCTGAAACTAAACATGGTGAAATGGTGTTTATCCACTATGCTGTCCAACCAGCTGTCCATCAGTATCAGATCTGCACCAAATGTAGTTTCAAAAATGAGTAAAAAAAAACACACTATTCTCCTCTGCCTTCCTTTGCATATCTGAACTTACATTGCAGTTTTAATCTTATTTATTTTCTATGTAATCTTTCATTTCTTCTATTCTTTTCTTTTACTTCCTATTATTTTTATGCTTAATATTTTGATTCTACCTATGTAAACCTCACTCAGTGACCTTTGTGTGAGAGAATGGACAATATAAGTAAATTTATAGTGTGTGTGTGTCCAAAACAATCTACATGAGGGGAAGTACATTTTGTACTAAACCCATCCTAAACGTGCATCAGATAGACTTGATAAAAACATACAAAAATGACACTTACCTCAAATTAGTTGATCAGCCAGGACTTGTTTAGTGACTTCTCTTTGCTTCTTCACTTCTGGAGCTACTGAGGGCTGTTGTTTCTGCTATAAGTGGTGTAAGCAGTCTCATAGGTCCCCTATAGATATGCATTTTTAAATACCTCATTTTAAAATGTCCAATGAAGCATCACTGATGATTTAACTCATCAGAAGTTAAGGCACATACCCCTCAACACACATTGTGATTTATTTATGTATCTGTATTTATTATTAATTTATTCGTTTCAGTGATTAGTTGTTTAACAGTCCTATTTTCCCTTGAGTGGGCAGATCATGTTTCCCTAATTGACCTGTTTCTTGCTCAAATTGATTAATTTTCATTTTTTTGTGTGTACAGAATAATATGGTGAGTGGAATGTCTGGTTTGAAATAGAAATAACTAACAAGTAACGAAAACTTGTCTTCATTAGTTGGTGCATTGTGTAAACTGCATGACTGAATCTTCACACCCTTGCCTTAAACCTGGTTGATGTCAGGGCTGGCCAGGACACTTAAAAAAAATAGATCAACCCAGTTCCAACAAACCAATGCATCTCACTGATTTATCAATCTCCTGTTTTAGCAGGAATTTCAGTACGTGCAAAGACTCGCAAAAACTTATTTAGGGTCCAGTGTTTGCTACACCTGTGGAGATGATACACAGTCAACGAGCAAGCATTGAATTTTTAGAGATTGGAGATTGAGTGTTTTTACTTTGGAGGGTAATTACTTTAAAGGTAACTGTATTTTTAATACAGGGGATCCTCGAGTTATGACACAGATCCGTGCTGATAACCCCAATTTTGGTGAAATATGCACTAGCCTAAGTCACTTACCGATCCTAACACAGTTGTAAAATTAGAACATAAAAGCACAACTAAGCCACAGAAAATGGAAAAGGACATAAATATACTGTACTTGTATACTGTACTGTAGTAACAGAAAAAACGACAAAAATGAGTAAAAACACTTTTTGCTTTTAACAGCCCGAACTGTTGTAGGTAAGAGCACTGGCGGACGCCATTCCCTCACTCACACGCCGCGTTACGGCGTATTCTTCCGCCACACGCAACCAAACTAGTTCGACCACGTAGTCCGTTAGTACGACGCTAACGGCGTAAGCCAAAAACACTCACGTATTTTTTTGTGAGTTTATAATGGGAGTGAACGTTATAATGGGAGTGAAACGTTCGAGACTGTCGTAACCCAATGACCCCCTGTACTGCCCTTTCAGCATGGCCTGAATACAGAGAGCTTTATTTCTGCATTCTGAATATAATTAGACTATTAGACTTGCTTACACTTTCAAACACTGTATGCCTGTTATCTATAAAAGTGGACCATAGTAGCCGACATGACGCCTGAACTTCGAATTCTGGCTTCACTAAAGACTCACTTTTGGCTACTCAGCTTCTCTGAGGTGAGGAGAAAACTGCATTTGATTTTTGGAGCAACACTTGAAAATACCTTAGTACTGAAACACATTGAAATAATTATTGTGAACATTTTCTCTAAAAGCAAACAGGCTGCCCTACTTGTAAAACTGAAACTTCTAGGGTCAGTTTCCCAGACAGGGATTTTAAGCCTAGTCCAGGATTAAGTAGTGCTGTGAATAGAAGCCACACACCTGTGATGTGATTAAATCATGTCACAATTACTAAGACCTGTGCAGAATGTGAATTAAGTCAATTGTAAAACATCTGACACATTTTACATGCCTATTTTCTGTTGGAAGGTAGTAAAGACGATCAGTTTCAGGAACAGAACATGAATTAACTTTCCACCTTGCACTTTACACATCACTTCTATTTTAATGCATATGTAGCTACATGCAAAATACAGATCATGTTACACTTATTGAATACTGTCTCAGAGTTTCTGTATTTTTCACAGTTTGACAGAATATCTATTTATTAGGAACCACTCCTGATCCTTGTAGAGGATTACATTCCAGTATTGTTGCCTTATAGTTGACTACTGATGCAACATTTGCACTTCTAGTTTCTAGTTTCTATTTATAGTTTAGATATATATATTTATTCAGTGTCTTTGTACTTACTGCCTTGTCTCACCATATACATGTATAGCAAATTTTCCAGCTAATAAAGGTTTATCTTATCTTATCTTAGCTGAAATGACAATAGAGCTCACTTTGACTTTGACTTGACTTGAGAGGGAGCGTGACTTCATGGGTAACGTCACTGCAGTGATTCGGTCACAGTTGTGTTATTTGGGTTAAAACATCACCTCATGTTTTCAATTGCTTTTACATGACATTACAATCATTTAGCAGATGCTTCTATCCAAAGCGACTAACAATATGAGGAAATGTTCAAGTTTCAGGGCAGCATGAGAACCAGAGGACAGAATTAAGTGCTTGTGATATAGTACGTAAGAAGATACTGCATTCACAAAACTACCCAGGACCACAGGTAGACTTCTGCCATGTTACAATGTTGCCGTCGGTGTGTGTTTTTTCTGTCTATGTGTGGTTGGTTCTTGTTTTTCAGCAGCAGCAATTGTTCTTTGGATTGTTCTTTGGATTCTTTCCTTCTCTCTCTCTCTGTTGGCTTCTTTCTTTTTCCCTTCATTTTCTCTGCCTTCTATCCCCTTGTCTGATCTGGCTTTATTGCGCAATAAAATAAACAAATAAATAAATAAGTAAATATTTTCATGTAACAAGAGGAACTAATACGGAGTCGTTAAAGCTCTATTTGGCGAAGCAAAGGTGTCTGGCACATCATAGCATCCAGCTTCACATCCTGCTTGCTAGGCTGCCGGACACAGGGGAAGAAAATAAAGAAGATACGGGATTTTATGCAACACTTCTACGAACCAAAGTAAAATGTAAAGCAAAAAAGGCCCAGACTTTTTAATAATTGTGATTTAAAATCTGTCTCCCTCCACCAATAAAGTCGAGCATTTTGCGTTATGGTTTGTAACTTGAAAGTTCGACTTTTTCAGCGTAAAGCATTTCATGGCCTAACTTGTTTGCTGAACTGAATTCTGTCTATTTCTGGTGAACTCCAGTTTGTTCAGTTGTTCTGCCCTCACAGCTGCTGAATGGAAATCTTGCTTAGGGGCAACAACAGGTCTGGAATGTGGACCTGCTGCCGCACTCTTCAGAGCTACAGGTTAAATATTATCTTTTAAAAGTAAAAAATTTCTGTTTTCTGTGTTTGTTTGTGCTAATGGTGAGTCCCTGCCTCGTGCACGTGGACCCCGGGACAGGCTGTGGGTACCTGTGACCCTAGTAAGGAATAAGCAGTTACAGAAAATGAATGAATGAATGAATGAATGAATGGATGGTGCTGAGTTACAGAATAAGCTGCAGTGTAAGTGTTGGTGAATGCCAGTACTGTGCAAAAAAGAACAGTGCTGTTATTACAAATAAAAGCAGCAGTAGAACACTTTTCAGCCAATCAGATTGAGCCATCAAAACCATTTGCACTGACTGCTGAAAGCTGGCCTTGTTGGATAATTACAATGTCCTAAGTGGGTGGGCTTTATAATTAGTAGGACTGTTTACTGGGGCGATGGCTGCAGAGTCAAGAGGAAGGACATGTAAAAAAGAAAATGGTTTATTTATTTATTATTTATTGACAGTATTTATACCTACCTCACTTACTGACCTCAGCATTTTAGGTATAGTGCATTTTTTTCCTACATTTTGTATTGTTCTGGTCCTTGATTTTCATTTGTCTGTACAGTTGTATATGCAGTATGTATAAGCATAAGGAGTTTCCTCCAGGATCAATAAAGATTTCTGATTCAGAAAACCACGAGCTTTACAAATATCCGGTAAACCGTTCTTCGAGTTTTTGAGTTATCAGTGGTATTGGACCTGGAGAGTTATGAATTTACAGCAATAACATTAAGAGGCCCTACAATAGAAAGCACTGATTGCACGTTTTTACAACAAAGCCATCCGTTATGCTGCAAAATCCCATGGAGGTGTGCACATTTCCACCAACTCAATCACTGACATCAAACAAAGTCTGCTCACGCCGCTCGTGTGATTGAAATTATTTATAAAACTTTATTTTTTTTTCAATTCAGTTGCTGTTCTTTTGGAACATGTATCCAAGCACTAAAACCAAACCAAAAACATGGGACAAAAATACAAGACGGGGCTGGACACACATACACACACACACACACACACACACAAACACACACATACTTACACACACACACACCCATGGACACACCTACACCCCCGCACACATATACATTGCCACCTACAGTGTGAAAGACGCAACTACTAAGTGACGAGACCAGAGTCCAAAAAAAAAAAAAAACAATAAAAATAAAAAAGAAGAAGCAAAAAACAAAACAAAAAAAAATCGCACAACTTCTCACCTTATCTCAACTCTCCTCTGTTGTGGAGGAGAAGGAGGGAGGGGAGGAACAGGGAAAAAACAGGGAAAGTCTAAAGGAAACCAAAGTACACTGAGAGGAATCAAACTATTGTGTTGATTAGTAATGTCTGTGAGGAACACATGAAGCACAGTGGCGCCCGTGCTTTTCTTATGGCTTTTTTATTCATGCAACAGCTCAGCTGGGGGTGCAAGCTAGAGGTGGGCGATATGGCCAACATGGCATATTTAGATACTTGACATCTTCACAATATATATAAATACAATACAATACAATTACACTGTATGGCGTGTTGTTATTTTGCAATGTAATTCATTCTTTACTGACATTTTCTAAACAACTTGAGCAGAAACAATGCACTAGCATTGCCAAGTTGAAATGAAATACTCTAGGTACAATAATGTTTGTTTGTTTGTTTTTCATTTAGATGATTAGGTAATGAGCTATTATCCAATTAGTTCATTGTTATTATGTAGTTATTTGAATGGTAAGAACATGTTATAGTAGAGGTTAACAGGCTCCTCATGCTCCACCCATGTTTGCATTCTTACAAGTAGCATTACAAGATCCCATTCCACCTGATGGCTTTAAGTTATTTGGGGTCAATGCATAACACTGAGTGTCCAGTTTAAAATGCTACTGTACCGTGCTGGACTGTGTTGTTGTAGCTGATCAGGTTGGAAACAGCAATGAATCTGCCACCATGCAAACTTTAGCTTCCACATGCAAAATAAATAACATTTGAAATGAACACCAGCATCCTTTATTTAGACAAAAAAACTGAGTAGTGCACTACTGTATCTCATTACACAGAATGGGATTTTTTGCCAGCATTCTCTAAAGCTTGTCCAACCTAGCAACAGGTGCTACAAATGAACACATTTGTGGGTGGAGCAAAGATCAATTGGTCTAAATCGCTCATATTCATGTATTTGAGTTGTTAAATGTGTTACAAATACTGACGATATATGCAATATGCTCACAAAAACATGTTACTTCTCACGGAATCCAACATATTGTCATATCCCCCACCCCTAGTTAAAGTGAGACTGCTGTGTTGGTAGCAAAAGCTCTCTGATGCTGAACCCTGTTTTTTTTTTTTAAACCCTATTTTCTTCATGTTATGGCTACAATCTGAGTTTAAGTCAGCACCCAGAGGCTTCATATACCAAGGTCTGAAGTGTTTATGTTGCATTCACAGTACACAGAGCAAAGAGGGGCGGTGCCAAAGATCTTCCACAGTAATAAAATAGAATTATGTTAAAGAAAAATAAATTCATATATATATTTATATACTGAATATAGATCTTTCTTCTTTGCTTGCTAGTTTCTTTAGCCTGATACATCCACTGTGTATTGTTGTCCTGAGTGTGTATATTTGTGTTTTATATGCATATGTGTGTGTGAG
>JBBPCY010071339.1:0-11997 GCA_037974405.1 Brachyalestes nurse
GAAAGAAAGCCATGCACAAATTTTAAAAATCAAACAAAAAGTAAAAAGGGCTCTGTTCAGAAGGCTAAAAAGCGCTCGGTTCTGGGCGCCGATGTACATCATTTTTACGTTAAACGGGGGTGTCGTGTGATTAAACAGGGGTGTCTGTGATTAAACAGTTTGTCATCGTGTGTTCGCGCGTGCGTGCGTGTGGGCAGGGGAGGGCGTCGATTTTCGAATAATATTCGAATAGTTCTCATCGATATTCGAATAGTATTTTTGCCAAAAAGTCACATCCCTAGTAGAAAATCTCAGTGTGCAATTTATTTTGCAGTGTGCTTGTAACATATTCTGTTAGCAATAATTTATTTATCCCAACCTGTAGGGAAAAAAAAACTCGTAAAAAGGTTGCTCGTAACAGACAAAAAAAAAAAAAACATATCAAACATGACTCTACAGCTCGGGTCAGACACAATTTCAGAAACAATACCCAGAATATGGATATCAGTTATACAGAGGGGCTGCATTTTATCTTCAGAGCTGCTTCAGTCCCTCTTGGCATGCTGAATCACAACCTGATTATTTCCAGGTGATGGAGTGATGGAGAGTGAAAAGAGTAAGAAGACTCAGCGGATTACACCTGTGTCTGTCTGTCTGTCTGTCTGCACACACAAAGCTGGATAATGTTTTTCTGCCTGGGGAGGAAGTACCTGCAGCACACACCTCACTTTCCCCTGAAAACATTTACTCTCTCTGACATCATTATACTTCCTGAAACTGTCTTCCACTGACTTGACCCCTCGTTAAACTCTGATGCACGCACACACACACACACACACACACACACACACACGCACGCGCGCGCCTTGCTAACTCTTGCCCCAGGACATACACTCAACTTTGAAGACACGTATCTCCTCAAGGATCATCTGTCCTCAAACAGCCTGACATTTACTCTTCAAGATTTGTGTGTGTGTGTGTGTGTATGTGTGTGTGAGTGAGAAAGAGAGAGAGAGAGAGGAAGAGAGAGAAGTAGAGAGATTCTGACTTTAGGAAACTTGAACTGAATGAAAAATGATGCTGAATTTTCAAAACACTGCAGAAATACACATCAGACACGCACACCAAACACACACAGGGAGGAGGGTCTTACTAGGTCAAATATATAATTAGAGATTTCATCTTAGAAAAGATTTGATTTATTAATTGGCTTTTAGTCAAAGAAAGCAGAGAGAGAGAGAGAGAGAGAGATTTCTCATCACACCCCTCTATTAGTGAATGAGGAAGGTGGGAGAGAGTTAATAAGAATAAATAGTTTGTTAATGAGCAGCTTATTTTTCTCTCTGTATAGTTTAATATGCTGACAAGACTAAACACACACACACATACATACACATACACTAGCTATAGAACATTGAAGTATGGGCAATCGATGCGTAAAGTAGAACATAGATTGTATGTTTCTCTGGGGAAGAGGAGTCACCTTCATTACAGTGGCATAGACAAACAAACATCCTGCCATTTTCAAATAAGAGTATGAGTATGAGTTACATCTCAAAGGGAATTTTCAGTTACAGTTTTTAATTACTGAGCTGTTTGGAGAACAATACATTCTGTGCACAAACGTTATGCAGTAGTGGCAGAAGGAGATGGCCAGTCTTATCTACAGTGTTTAGCCTAATTCACTGCAGTCACATGACACACACCAAGCACTGATAACACGGCTTTGACTTTCAGACGACAACTAAAACGGAGTGCACATCCACACTGATCACAGTGAAATGAATGTGGATAAGAATGATAATAAAATGCTGCTGAAGGGCAGAGCAGTGGCCATCAAGCCTCCTCATGGTGATTCCTGACATAACAAATAAATGCAAAGACAATTCCGACTATGAAGAGCAGAATAAACAGCAGAAATAGATGCTCACATAAAGGTTAAGTCCAGAAAATCACCACCCACCATCCAGTCACCACCCAGTGATCCTGCCCTACTCAGAACTAAAAAGCTGGTCTGTACACAGTGGAAGACAGTTCTCAATCTCTGCAGGACGCTCACTCTGAACAGCACTCGGGAGCCTGAGAGATGTACTAATGTGAAAGTCAAAGCATTAGGATGATGTAAAGTAAAACAGGGAGGCTTTACCGCTCTCATTACACTATTGATCACCCGACAACAGCCTGGTAATGTACGACACATCCCTCTCTCTCTTTCTCTTGATCTACGTGTCTCAACCTCTCTCTCCTTGTTTTCACAATCCTAAAGCAGATGAATGAAAGCCATTAAATGTGCCATATCTATGTATATGACTTTCAGCCTACTAAACTAAAATGCTTTTCAGTTTTAAACAAATATTGTTTGTAAAAATAATTTACAAAGCCAGACACACACAATCAACACTTGCGAGCCAGGCTATTACATATGAATCTGTGAATCCATTCCAACCAACCTTTACAATCAAATAAAAATCACCACAGATCACACAACACCTACATACTGCTGATTATACTCTTTTCTCTCACGCGGCTTTTCTCTCCCTGTGTTTATTTCTCTTGCGCGCTCTCTCTCTCTCTCTTTCTCTTTCTCCATCTCTTGTTCTCTTTCTCTCCCTCTGCTATCACTCCTACACACACACACACACACAATAAAACACTAAGTTTAATAAGTGAAATTATCGACCCTGTGCACAAACACATAAATAACAGTGTGTGTGTGTGTGTGTGTGTGTGTGTGTGTGTGTGTGTGTGTGTGTGTGTGTGTGTGTGTTTGTAAGCTTTTCGTCCTCTAGAGGACCCATATTGCGGCTTCCCTTCATTTGGCCTTTGAATGAAGAAAAATCACTTTGTTTGTTTGGGGGGCAGAGTGATCTGAGGAATCACACACACACACACACACACACACACACACACACACACACACACACAGCACCGAGATCCCTCTCTCTATCTTTCTCTCTGTTTTCTTTAAAATGTATTTGTTTTCCCTTTTTTCTCTTCTTTTCCTTTTTTTTTTATTATTCTGCCTTGCACCAAAACTTCTCTCCTAACACACATGTAGATATTACACACTACTACAGCAGAGAAGGAAAGAAAATAGAAAAAAAGAAATAAATAGAACACTCCTGATTTTGTGTCCTCTGTTTGTTTGTGTGTGTGTGTGTGTGCATGCTGGAGGGAAGCAGTGATTGAGAGGGATGAGGGGATTATAGAAATGGAGAATAGGGTAAAAAAAGAGTGCGGGGTGACAGAGTGAAAGAAAGCCATTGTGAAAGGGGAGCATTTAAATGACACTGTTTGCTCACTCTCCATCTCTCTCTCTTTCTTTCCTTCTTGACATGTGTGTGTGAGACATAATTACTACTTAATATATTCAGATTTATCCTAGTCACGAAAAGCTTTTCCAATTACATACCTTGTCAGTACTTTGAGTCTATTAAAATATAGACATCAACACAACTAAGTGAATCTGTGTTTGTGTGAGAGAGAGATAGAAAGAGAGAGAAAGAGAGAGAGAGAGAGAGAAGAGAGAGACAAAGGCAGCATCTGACAAGGTGTGAGAGGGAGAGAAAGAAAAGAGTAAACACCACCTTTGCCAGTGTTTGGAGATCTGTCACATGTTCAAATATCTCTTGCAATGTTACGCAAAATGTAACTTCAGCAGTGACAGGAATGGCAAAGAAAAAGAGACTAAAAGGGAGGAATAAAATTGTAAGAATGGAGCTGCAGGCCACCTGGGCCCCTGAGTCAACTAACTGCTTCTGATGTTGCCATGGCAACCTTTAAACTATGCAAATGTTGTGACTTTTGATTGATTTTTATTGACATTTTTAGAATTTTAACAGAGTGGCAATTATTAACAAGTGCAAAAGTGTGTGAGAGGGAGAGAGAGAGAGGCTGGAGAGAAGTAAAAGGGAGAAAGAGAGTAGGACAGAGAGGAGTGAGAGGGTGGAGAGAGAATGAAAGAAAGAGGAGAGAGTAAAGAGGGATGAGAGAATGATAAAACTGCTGTAAGCAGCAGCTGATATTGAAAGCAGAGAGGATGTGTGATTCATCCTCTGAGCAGACGGCCTTCTTTACTAACAGCATTAGAGCCACAGCCTCCAGCCAGCAAAATGAGAGAGCAAGAGAGAAGGGGAGAGAGAGAGAGAGAGGTTTCCACGCTACTCGATAGGAGTAAGAGGGCTATCGGACAGCCTTGGGGAAATACCTTTGAGTCGAGGAAGAGGTTGTGAATTTTATACACGTTATTCCTGGGTGCTTTATCAAAACTTGCACTAACACAGCAAAACTCACACACGCACGGACTGTCCTCATTTAAACTGCGCACTGCGTGTGTGTGAATGTGTGTGTGTGTGTGTCTCTCTCGCTCTCTCTCGTTCTCCCTCCCAAATCTCGTTTTCAGTTTCTGAAACTTTCAATTTACCGTTTACTGGGACTAACTATTGCCCCAGGCCACAGTGGCCACACATAAACCTCACAAACATTCACATATGTTCACCAGCGCACGCAAAGTGAGCTGAAGAGCTGAAGTCAGCTCAGTTACTGTCCTTTGGCTGCACGGTGGTCGAATCTCCTCTTTGCTCTGACGTCAGTGTTAATCCTCACTGCTAGTGTTTAGCTCTGGTAATTGCTACTGGGGTGAAAAACAAAATCACTGAGAGTCACTATCAGACAGGAAGGTGCAGAGGGAGATAAAAGTCATCACTCTTTTTCCCCATGTTGATATATTGCAGTAAATATAATGCATCACTGTTCTACTACTTGCAATATATTTGTGGATTCAACCTTTTTATAATACTATTAGCTATGTCTGACCCTCCCACTCCAGTCATTTCCAATCATCTTTACATAATAACATCTTATGAATACCTCTTTAATACTGCATTAGTATTAAAATTGTGAAAATGTAGAGTGTGCCATTATTTTTGTAAGCAAACATGAGGGCCTGGCTTTAAAACTCATTCACTCACTCACTCACGTTCAGCAAGCTGACAGTTCACCACAGGGGGGAGCACATAGAACACTCTTTTGCCCATTATTGAAAGGAAGAGATCCCACACTGGCAGGAACTCACTAGCGCAAACATTTCAAAGCTGGATGCAAAATAGTTCATGTCCTACAGTATTTAAATGGTACACAGATACATGATATTATGCAATACATGTGTATCATTCAATAGTATATAAGTATGTAAGTCTGAATATAAAAGGACCTGAATCTGATTAAAATAAAAAATGATTATCAGGGATCCAAATATATAATGACATAATGATCTCATGGATGCTTTCCTAACGTGAAACACACACTGTTACCGCAGAGGAAGTTAATATGACAAATGATTGGACAAACCTCACCACTCTTCACTGGCACGGTCAAATCAATGTAAACCACAAACATAATTCATACTGTTTGTAGATCTGTGTTTGGTGACTTAAAAAAAAAGTGTGAGTTGATGTGGGAAAGATGTGTGTGTGTGTGTGTGTGTGCCATCCACTGGAATTTTCTCTGTGGTAGCATGTTTTCTATCACTGTATAAAAGAAGCACCATGCTGCCTTTATTGTTGGATACTGCTGAAGTCTCTGAAGAAGTGTTTACAAACATTAAAAACATAGTTACATCACTAAAAGCTTTTAGCATATTTATTTCATCAGTTATAGTAAAGTGCAAAGTTTCTCCAATTCATCTCTTTTTTTGCTCAAAAGGTAACTGGTGACACAAACAAAGTAAAAATTAAAATGATTTTTACGCATCAAAATAAATGCAATAATGAAATTGGAAAAAATTAAGTTATTAATGGCAAAGAGTGGATTACGTCTCTTCAAGTACTAGAGGTACAGATTTCAGTCCAGCAACAACAGCAATTGTGCCATTAACAGTATAAAAATATCAGTAAAATTGTTAAAAACAACAGTTTGACTCTTGTAATTTGCTACACCGTTCTTCTAAATGTCTTGGTGGGGCTGTTATGCTAACATACTAAATAACCCACAATGCAATGCTGAAACTGTACATGACTCACCATTCTTTTCGCTGTGTGGTTTGATAACGTCCTGTCCAGGCAGGCAGGGGCATGGTCCCTCACACTTGGCTGAGATGCTCTTCTTTGAAATGCATGCCTGGAAGTCCAGTTTACACTGTAGACAGACAGAGAAGGATTATGGGTATTGTAGTTCAAACAAAGACAGTGGGCCTTTTGGTCTCTGTCCTCCCATCCCAGCTGGTGCCCTTGTGGTCTTGTGGTGTGCCCCCGTGAAGAAACAGGGGTTTGTAGGGTGTCCCATTTCTCATTTTGGGGTTTCAAAGCGCCTTTTACAAAGCCTGCATCAGTGTGCACTCAGCAGTGTCTTCTTAGCCAAAACCCATTGCAATGTAAGCCAGCAAGAATTTTAACTTATGAATTTTTTTTCCCTCATACACCCAGTTATTATTTTTTGTTCTAAGAAACATTATGTTAGGGAGATAATTAATCATCTGTGTGTCTCATAGAACACAATGGTAAATTTCATACCAGGGTTGATGAACAAATTTGATTGGTTCATTTTCTTTCTTTGACAGACGGTCAGTCACAGACATGGTGGTATGATTTTACACAGTGTTAACAGCGCACAATTCTTTCTCTGCATTTAACCCATTCACTAAGTGGGCAGCCAGTGATGAAGCACCCGGGGAGCAGTGTGCATGGACGGTATCTTGCTCAAGGGTACCTCAGTGGTGCTACTGGCAGTCCTGGGACTTGATCCCACAACCTTCTAATTGCAGGGGAAACTCCCTAACCACCAGGCTACCAGGGGTCCCAGTAATGTTGCATGCCAGCATGTTACATTACCTTACTTTGGATGAGGGATTGCTAATGTCACCTCTATGAAACTATTAGTTAAAAGTTGGCTTTTAGTACTTTATATATTAATGAACACAAAATATTCAAAAATGTATAAATGAGAGCTAATTTAAAAAAGGGGTTTGTACACAATTACAATATTAGGTATTCACATTACTATTATATATTATTACTTCACGCTCTGTTCATCCAGAAATTGATTGAAAAGAAACAACAAAAACAAAATTTGAGTGAGCTCATAGATAAGTTGACTTTTGATCAGAGCAAAGACCGGGACTCACAGTCATGGCAGTGCTAACCCATGCATCAATGTATGTTTGTTTAAATATAGGTGACTGTTATAGCACATGGCTAGATTTCGCATGGTTGAATGTGCTGAATTTACAACAGGCCACAGTTAAAACAGTACCAGAGATGAAAACTTTCGAGATTTTACTGCTTTTAATTACAATCAGCGGCTTCATGCATACTTCATACAGTGACAAATGTCAGTGGCTGAATTTGTAAATTCTTTTCCTTTAAATTACACATCCAATACTGAACCATAATAACATAATGCATAATGCAAATACTGCCGCAGTCCTATAAAGTTTGAAGCAATTTAACATTCTGTTCATGTAGTAGTGGAGGGTTGAAAAGATGAGGGGAAAAAAATAAAAAATAAAATAAAAAGAAATGAATTACTCAGCCATGCAAAATGCAATTAAAATGCAAGAGCGTTAACAAGATCGAGAGCTGATCATTATTCAGATGCTCCAGTCTGATAAAGAAACAAGATGGATATTTGTGTTCTGACATTTTAATAGTGTGTTTTAATTACGATTCAAAACTCCAAACAGCTCTTTCCCATTAACACACCTCAGCCAATTGCACGTACATGCAGTGTAGTAATGGACTAAACCCTCCATATGAATGAATTTCACCTGATGAATGGGCTGAAGCAGAATGGAACAGGCTTTAGGTAAATGTGTTTTAAAGAACCACTGAAGACCTCAGATTATGCTAACCTTTAGACAAAACATCCATATCGCTCACTCTTGTCATCTTACAATGAACGCTCAAAGTTAAAACTGGACCCATTTCTAACCTCTAGCTACTATTTTCTTGTTTGGTGTATAAATATTGCATTATAAATAGACCAACATAAACTTTGAACAGCAAAGCTTTAATATCTAAAAGGTTTTTTAGCATTTGGCCTGTCAAACAATTAAAATAATTAACTATGATTCATCGCATTTTGTGTAATTATAATTAATCAAATATTCATATTTTTTTCATATTTGACCCTAATGAAACATTCTTATCGAAAAATTAGTGAATTTTCCAATGGTTGTATGAGAGAAAACAGATTTCATCAGAATGTCTTTATTACTTTTATTAATCCAGTAACATTATCTTCATCCTGTGAATGAAGGCTGAACACAGTTTCCAGTTTTCATCCCTGATGTCCATGGAGAGCAAGAGTGGCTACATATTTCAGATCCTTTGTAACTATAGCAGACTTGTTCTCATGTCACTGTGTTGCACCATGTTTCAAGGGGAACTATTTATCCACTTTGCTGCTGCTTTTGTTACATTTTTGCCCATTGATTTATCTATAGTTCTCTCGTGAGAACTGTGCAGTGCTGTCTCTCAAATTGCTGATATTGCTGGCATCAGTGGTGTGTTCTCTTTGTTAATGGTACTTCACACTCAGATAAATGTGGTTCTAAACAAATTCACCCATTGATGAAATTTTAATGCAAAAGAACTACCCTTTGTGGAGTCAGCCTACAGCTGAGCTTCAGCCTGCACCACTACAGATGGTTAGAATGGTCAAACTAGGAAAACTGGGAAAAAATGACATGTAAACGTTGACAGAACTAAATAGCAGATGCTACACAATTTCCCCCACATCCCTAGTAAGCCAGATGAACAAACACATATTTGGTGTTTGAGTGTGTGATAATTTAAGTGTGCAGTTTGTATGATTCTACCTGGTGGAATATTAGCTAGGCTTGTGTAGATGGGGTCTTGGCTCTATTGCTGTAGTGTAAAACTAAAGATGTAAATATATGATATTGGCTGATTTACCAGATTAGTGTGAAGGAAGGAAAGTGATTTTTAGTCAAATTATTACTTTAACTCCCTCTGCTCAGTCACAAAACCCAATCTAAACAGGTCTGAATGGTGTTGTTAAATTTGAAACCTGAGCCTCAATCAAAGTGGTTTTCATGCACTTACAACATAACAAGCTTTCTTTTGATCTCACCCATGATAGAAAGACAAAGAGAGAGAGAGAGAGTGCATGCAAGACAGAAAACGCTTGTGCACAAAATGTTTCTTCAGATAAAACGACCGAACTTCATTATTTAGTCACCAAAACAAACAGATTTTGTATTTGAAAAAACCAAATGTGGCCCCAAAACCACATAATTTATTTGGCCCTGTTGAACCCTGCGTGAGCAGCAGACTTCTTGCCTGAGCACTTCTAGATAAAGGTTTGTTCAGCCCTTGGGGTGCTGTCAATGGTGAATTTAGGCAGTTTCTTCAGTTAAAAAATAATAATCATTTATACCTACGGTACCGTGACAGTAAAAAGGGTACGGTACAGGTAAATGTTGTTCCCCATGGCACAACAATGATTAACAAATTTTACAAATAAAAACATAAAATAAAAACCTGGAGTCAAGAGTGGGTGTCTACAGTCAATGCAATTAGCTAACCAACTAGCTAGCTAACTAACTAATGTACTAATTAATATAACTAACAATACATTTGTGTGTGTGTGTGTTAAGTAAGGTACTAAATATTTGGAGGTTCAGTTTTCTTATTACAGTAATAATTTATATCCAGTAGTGCTTTTGGGTCCTAGTTTCTCATAAGCATATATATATATATATATGTATAAGAGGAAACTTTTATGTATATGTGTATGTGTGTGTAAGATGTGAGAGCGAGTGAGCGTATCTAACAGTATCTGATGTATTTGAGAGTTAATATGATTATTGTTGCAAAATTCATGAACTAGGAGTCCATTAAATTTATGTTGTAATTTGATATTAATGGTGATTCCCTTGCAGCTCACTGAAACACATTCAACCTCATATTTGAGTTTGTAAGTAGAAGAGGGGATATTCTGTTGGAATTTTGGCAAGAAGTTATTGCCTTGTTTGTTATACCAAGAATAAAACAAGATTTGTTTCCCAAGAACTTCTCTAGAACTTCTATTAGTCCATTCATCATGACAGTTTAATACACTGTACAGAGAAGGGGCTGTATTCAAACTCTGCAAAAGGTTTTCTTCTGATAGCAGGTTTATGTAATTACATAATTGTACTAAAATATTAGCAGATGTGCAAGTACAGGTTCATCAAATAACAAATGTAAACAATATCCCTCTTATTCCACATACAGTCAATGGGCTAGGCAGTTTACTAACTATAGTAACTAAATGGTGGGATATAAGTGCACATTGAATTTTAACAATATTTAGCTACATTAGCTTTGTAGCTCCACCGCAAGTAAAATTTGAAAAGTAGATAATAGTATATGATGACATTACTTTGTTGCTGTTCAAAATACATACAAATACATGAAAGATCAGATAACAAACCTTCATTAAAGAACACATGATCATGTCTGAATAGAAGATAAAATATTTTACAATGATTTGGATTTGATTTAAAGTTACTGTGTGGTAGAAAAAAAATGAACACTTTTTCACATTTTTGCACCATTTCTGTTGAAAACAAAGAAATATATGGAGAATGTTGAAGCGAGAAACCAGGGCAGAGACCTAATTCTTAAACATTTTTCTAAGTCAAAAATTAAATACAGTTAAATGTCAAATGCCAAAATTGAAGTATTAAACTTCTAAAAAGTCAAAGTCAGTCAGTCAGAAGGCTCAGGCAATGCTGTTTTATTAAATAAAGCTTCATGGTCTTATGAGAGACGAGTGGCCAAGTCTCGCTCTGAGGGGCAGGACCCAAAAATACATACATTTATAGATTTTTCCAGACCATTCCCACTCTTTTCCCGGTACCACCTACTCTTGGCTTCTCGCCAATAAGAGCACTTGTTTAAACATTCAAAACTCTGTTTCAAAGTCTCCTCCTTCCTCAATATCTCTCTTATCAATGTGGAGTCACATATTGTTTGCTCAGCATCTCTCATCCTTACTTGGAGACGCCTCTTCTTTAAGTAGCAACATGTGTCATGTGTATGCAAAAATACTTCTGAAATAGTCTCTCTATGTCTGCACATTCTTCTCACCTAAAAAAACCCTTTACTAGCTACCTCAGGTTCATGCTGCATGACCTTTCACTTTGTTCTTAGTTAGGCCTATGCTGTATGACCTTTTGACCTAAGAAACCCCCTTCAGCTGTCCTCAGCTGACTCTGCTCAAACTTCAGAGACACTTGTTATTAGATACTGCACAGAGGCCTTACCTACAGCTCCAAGCAGTCCTGCATAGGTTTTTAATGGAAGAGAAAATTAACCCCTTATATCTAGCGTTTTATTCATTCATTTCTCCAGCAAGAACTGCAGACTGATTGTGGCCGGTACATAGTGGGAATCAATTGTAAATTCAATTATTTATGTAACCTAATAAGTCATTACCGCATAATTAAATAATTATATTTAACCAGAACAGCAAAATGACAGAGGCTACTATAGACCAGAAGGATAGTTTTACCACAGTACTTTTACAGGAAAAGCTACGTAGCTCTGTGCAATTTTGCAGCAGAAACACATGCTGTCACAATCGCAGCATGTTGTGACAGCTGTGAGAAAGGATTAGAGAAGCACAGTGATAGCTGTCAATGCAAATCTCTCCTGCCTTGCTGACATATTCCATTTTCTCATACACACATCCATGCGCGCGCACACACACACACACATTTCTGACATATTCAATTTCACATCGTCCACTTTAAACTCATCCATCTTCATTACTGCACAACAATCACCAGGCAAATGAGCTCTAATTAAAACTGCTTACACACTTGTGAATGCACACAACACAGACCTGAATCTTTGCACACAGAAGCATGCTCTCTCTCTCTCTCTCTCTCTCTCTCTCTCTCACACACACACACACAAATACACACTCACACACACACACAAATATATACACATAAATACACACACACACACACACACACACACACACACACACACACACCCTCTCTCTCTC
>JBBPCY010071340.1:0-11997 GCA_037974405.1 Brachyalestes nurse
CTTTATTATTAAGTGTTACAAACCTACGACAACTCACATAATGTTCTTGCCTTTAACCGAGATGAATTTAAAGTAAAAGCTATATTTCCAGTTACTGAACATGAACTTCTCACTCTCCACGCTCTGTTTGTTTTCGTCTGAGTTGCTGTCGCACGCACTGCGTGCTGCGTTACTAAAAAAAGAATCAAATTACTTAGTAACGCGTTACTGCCCAACACTGTTCAACAATGAATGAGCTGTGTAAGTGAGGCTGCTTTGGATGTAGTGCACGATTACATGCCCCAATATATATGAAAGTGTAAAGTGTGTGTTTGAGCCCTTTAACTGTGTGTAACTGACGTACATCATGGGAAGCAGTGTAGTGCTTGGAAGCAAGTTAGTGAATGAAGCCTTTACCGTCTCTGTGAATAGGACAGCCAGCGGTGATGTGGGTGCTTGGGCTCTGAAATAGCATTGATAAATTTTAGTGGGAGTAGGTAATAAAGGATTTAAACTATTGTCTCTTCATGAATGTCAGCAGTTTCATTATGCATTCAGAAATTAGGTCTTTCAATCGACAGCGTTCAATGATAGTTCTTTAAAGGTGCTTTGTGTTTGTATTAATAAAAAAACTGTTTTGAGCCTTACACAGCAGCTGTCAGTGGAGAACGAATGGGTTGTGTATTAAAATCCTCAGAACTTTCTGCTAATTTTCTGTTCTCCAGGAGGCGGTGCTGCAAACCCACACACGGATAGTCGAGTCCCAGAATGCATTTCTCATGAATACGATTAAACATTCAGCACTTTTGAAGACAGTTTTCGGTTTTTAGGGTATCTTTAGTAATATAACTAAAAATTAACACAATATACACGTTAATTATGCTAAGGACTATCAAATGTTTACATTAGAAACTGACTAAGAAAGTCGCCATCTTCTAGATCATTGGTGTGGGACACTATGACTCGCGTAGGAACTTTACAACGCTAAATGATCTTTCCAGTTCATGACCGTGATGATTGGTTTATTCACTTTATTGTGACATGCGCGGCCTTCTTGTTACGCTCAGCGCATAAAACCGTCTGACTGGACTGGAGCTACGCTGGTTGGGGAGACTTTGTTAAAAACAGAAGTGTGGAGTAAACTATACAAATATTAATCATAGAATACGCGGATGGAGCATTGTAGAATTTATATGTTGTAGTACGTTCTTATAGTTGTCTTCAGGACTTGGGCAAAGATATATGCTACTACGTGAATATATTTAAATCGTAAGGTTACATGAAGTTCTATTTAGTTGAGTATGGGATGAAATGCTGGTTTGGCAATGCTCCCCACAAGCTGTGCTTCACAAAACCGGCAGTGTCAGTTTAAGGAGACCATATCAATCTAACTATATAATCTGAAAAGAAAATGTTTATAAATGTAACAAAATAAACGTGCACCGAAGCTGTAAGGGCCGGAAGAAAGGAAAATGGAAGGGAGTGTGTGTTGGGGGAGGGGGTGTAATGTGTGTGGTACGTTCTGTGCTGTAGTTGTGAAGTTTGCTTGTAGGTAGAAACTTCTCTGAAAGCGCTCAGTTTTTGCTTTTCACTAAATGCTGCCACCGCACACTCACATTTTTACACTGTTCCAGATATTTATTTTGTTACATGTTGCTTTTCCCATATTTATTTTGTTACATGTTGCTTTTCCCATTTACCTGCACTTTATTCTCTAATACCAGTCCTGCTCTGTTTTTTGTCATTGCTGCTGCAAATTGAGAGATGTCGCAAGACGTTTGATGTACGAAAGTGTAATTACGTTAAAATGCAAAGCAGTTATGATCTGTGGTTAGTCTGTATGGACATATAACACTTAAATTAAAATCCATTTCAGATCTTAAATATCACCCATCAATTTTTGAAAAGCAGGTCAATATTAATTTATTTTTAACCATTTAAAATAAAATTATACTAGAATTTGAAAAATAGCCGTGAAACCTTTAATGTGACACAGGCAAATATCGCGAGATCTCGCGACTAGCGGAAAATCTCGCAATCCAGCATGGTCGCCTCCTGATTCTTAGTAACACATGTGGCAGGTCCTGGTTCAACAGCAGTGTGTTTTTAGTTCTTGTGCGTTTTCTGAGGGCTCTTTTTTGGGTATTAGCCTGGTTTTGGATTACGGTCTCCGTGTCTCGGAGGAGAGTTGAGAATGCAGCACGACAGTGTGAGTACCGCGGCCTAAACACCCCAAACTCCGAGCAGCGTGTTTATCTTTATACCCCATGTCCGGACTATTCCATCCTGGACTCTCTTAAACTCGCTTAAGACACTTTATACACCGTTTTCTCTTTCGCTTGTTTAACATTTTAAAAGCAGTTTCTGTCTGGTGGCTGTTCGGACGCACAGAACCAGTTTAGTTTATCCAGGGCAGATGGCAGAGCTCCAGTATGAACATGATCACAGACTGTATATTTCAAATAAATTAATAAATTGTCTTTACAGGTAATCTGGGACCTTATAGGTAATAAACAGTTCTGCTCCTACAAAGTCAAGTAAGTATACGTTTAACGTTACTTCTTTCTCAGGGACGTGGATGACCGTGTACCCAACTGTTTAAACGTACAGTGTCTCTTAGTAAAGTGTGCTTGCTTTTATACTCTTTTTTTCAACCACTGAAGAACAAAGACGAATAATTTCTGCCGGAATGAGTATAATGTCACCGGACTCTGCAACCGCAACTCCTGCCCGCTGGCCAACAGTCAGTACGCCACCGTGAGAGAGGAGAAAGGTACTACAGTGCTCACCAAGCCAGAGAGGATCATGATCAAAACCTCACCTCTGATCATTCAGTTTAAAAAAAACTATGAGGCTCCGAGAGTGACTGTTGGGATGAGTGTTGGAATGATTATTGGGATGAGTGACTGCTGGAATGATTATTGGGATGAGTGACTGCTGGAATGATTGTTGGGATGAGTGACTGCTGGAATGATTGTTGGGATGAGTGAATGCTGGAATGATTGTTGGGATGAGTGACTGCTGGAATGATTGTTGGGATGAGTGACTGCTGGAATGATTGTTGGGATGAGTGACTGCTGGAATGATTATTGGGATGAGTGACTGCTGGAATGATTGTTGGGATGAGTGAATGCTGGAATGATTGTTGGGATGAGTGAATGCTGGAATGATTGTTGGGATGAGTGAATGCTGGAATGATTATTGGGGTGAGTGAATGCTGGAATTATTATTAGGATGAGTGACTGCTGGAATGATAATTAGAACGACTGTTGGAATAAATATTGGGATGACTGTTGGAATATCATTAGAATGATTGTAGCTGGCACATCTTATAACTGTGACTTGTCTGTTCTTTAGGTCGGTGTTACCTTTATATGAAAGTTATTGAAAGGGCAGCCTTCCCGGCTCGCATGTGGGAGAAGGTAAGCCTATATATAGTTTGTATAATACTGCAGGAAATTACAAACAAATTATGTTTTTAAGAGAGTAAAACCATGTTTAGCAGATCTGTTGGTGCCAAATTTAGCAGGCTGCTGGTGCCAAATGTTAAAGCAATTTAATTATTCCAGACCTGACCCAAGCCTGATACGTATTTGATAAATGATGTCAATTAATCAAATCTGTTTAATTCTGTATTGCTACTCCAAATTATTTTGTTTATAGATTACTTTTTGAATTCAGTTGCTTGGTAACTGTAGATAGTCCATGCTTGGTGGAAATACTGTATTATTATTATTATTATTACTACTATTATTAATTCACATGTGTTTGCATTTATAATATGTAGAGAATAATTCATTGTATGGTTCTTTTTTCATATTGGTTGTTTCACTGCAATAATACACAGCCTCTCTTGACTTGTTGCTATTTTGTAATGGTCATCGTTTTTTGACCACATGTTGCTTTGATGTTTTGTCACAGGTAAAGCTAAGTCAGAACTATGAGACAGCCCTGCAACAAATTGACGAAAATCTCATCTACTGGCCGTATTATATGCGGCACAAGTGCAAACAGCGCTTCACTAAGATCACACAGTACCTCATCCGCATCCGCAAACTCACACTTAAGAGACAGTGAGTACATCCACCCCGTCTGTTTACCTCTGTTTTATAATCATTACCCCATACCTTTGAGAGTCAGTACAAGCAAACTGTGAGCCAGGAGAACATTATTACTGACAGAGATCTGTTAGAGATCTGCACATCTTTGGTCAGACACATTGTCATTTACTTTGTTTGCAGGAGAAAACTGGTTCCACTCAGCAGGAAAGTGGAGAGAAGAGAGAAAAGGAGAGAGGTGTGTGAATAGCATCCCAATACATGTTAGGGTGTGCCTCCCTGAATTAAACATGGATATATCTAGTCCAAGGAATTAAATTTGTTTACTGTTCATTGCAGGAAAAAGCTCTTATTGCTGCTCAGCTGGATAACGCCATAGAGAAAGAGCTACTGGAGAGATTAAAACAGGGCACGGTAAGAATGACCTTGCAGCACTAGAGATGGCACAAACACCCCTGTTCCATTTCCACTGCTAGTATTGATCTGCAGGTTAAATGTTCTACTTTTTACAGTATAGGATGCAATAGCGGCATTCCAGCAAAAGTAAAATGTAATATAACAAATACAACTGTTGTACTATTTGTAGAAATAAAACATGTTTAAATCAGGCTTGTTTATCAGATATTTGCTTTCAGTGATATATATTTACACACATACACAGACATGCAGTGTATGTGTGTTTTTATATATACAGTAATCCCTCAGTTTTACGCGGATCAGGACTTGCGGATTCAGTCACACGCTGATTTTTTTGGAGAACCGAACTCATAGTTTTACGCAGAAATCCCCACAATAATGCAGAAACTGCAAATATCCTCTGCCTTTTTTTTGCTTTTTTTTGTGGCAATAAATATATTTTTTCTGGATGTTTTCACACAAGCGTAGCCTTTCACCTTTGTCCCGCGACCTTCCAAGTTGCATATCTCGGCGGAAAAAGCACTCAGACACTTCAAACTCCACAGTAGATCTTCAGGAGACCTTTCCAACCAGCCCTCATTTGTATTTTTAGCCCAAGTAGATCAGGTTTTATTCTCCGAAAACCGGGTGTACCAACACTTTGGTCACGCAACCTTCCGAGTTGCATTTTTCGGCGGGAAATTTAAATTAAAAGACGGGATTATCATGAAAAGAGGCGAATACGGGTTTACCTTTACATTTTCTTTAAGGGTAATTTATAACTGAGTTTGATGAAATCTGGGAGCATGTTTTGGGGCATAGTTTGGGTTTACACTATAATAGGCATTTTTAGGCTTTTTTTTTTTTTAAACACCAAAACACAACATGGTTTTTCCAAGAGCACACGTGTATAGTGGAAAAACCGCGTTGTTTTGGTGTTAAATTTTTTTTTAATTGTCAGTTGTTTATTATTTGAGAGTGTTGTGTGACTGTGTCTTAATGTGTCTCTGTATTGTTTTTTTTGTCAGTATGGAGACATCTACAACTTCCCTATCCACGCTTTCGATAAGGCTCTGGAAAAACAGGATGAGGAGAGTGAGACTGAATCTGAAGAGGAGGAGGAGGAGGAGGAGGAGGATGAGGTACTTGATGATCTTGTGTTTTAGTTTTCCTTTTGTATTGACTGTTCTTTACACTCAAGTAGAAATCAGGTGAATTTGAATGAGGTTACACCTCCTGTGTTTTAAAATTAAACGGAAGATGTAATCAGGTGAGGAACTCCGGGTTTATGTGGCTTTATCCTGTGAATGCTGACTGTGTGTGTTTGTAGGATGTTGGAAAAAGAGAATTTGTTGCGGCTGATGAAATTGAAGAAAGCGACATGGAGGTAACTGCAACTAAAGATTTTTAGTTTTTACATGTTATACTGTGTGTCATGTTTGCAGAATATACAAACCCTGTATATATTCCCATGTACTAAAGGTGCATGACATGAACAAAATACGGTACTGTGAATATATTATGGTTTTCCTTGAAGTATGTTAGTCAGCTTTATTTAGAGATAATAATGTATATTATCCATATTGTAACACATGCAGTAATGTAATATACAGATAAATGAATAGTCCAACTAAACAAATATAACAAACATTACAAATATTACAAAACCATCTTTCAACGATAAGTGAGGGTGGTGGGACAGGAAGAATTAAGGTTTTTTCCCGCTGGTGCATAATGTAGTTGAAAATTAGACCATTAAAAATGAAGAGAAAACAAGTTTGCTGATTAAGAGGGGGGAAAAAAAATTGTCTTTTGGTTTGAGACGATGAATCATGCTTAACATGACCAGGGGCATTAGGAACAACTGTCCAAACATTATTGCCTATATTTGTCAGATTATATACCTCATCCAAATGCCCAAAGAATGTCTGTGATTGGTCTGGTACCCCAAAAACATTCATGGAGTGGTTGGAGGCTAATCTGCATATTGCAGTCTTATATTCTAGTGAACCTTATACTGTGAATGCCTAGTTTGCATATCTCTAATAAATGAATTGCATCACATTTTACAGGACTACCTGAAGACCAGCGATGAGGAAGAGGAAGAGAGTGAGGAAGAGTCAGAGTCAGAAGAAGAGATGGAGGAAAAAATGGAAGAGGAAATAGAAGAGGAGAAAGAGGTCCGCTCCAAGTCAAAAGGAAAGACCCCCCTTAAAGGCCCAGTGAGGAAGAAACGAGCTTATGTGGAGATCGAGTACGAGCAGGAGACGGAGCCCGCGCCCAAGAGCAAAGCCTCATAGGGACTAAAGCAGAACAGCCACAAACCAGGACACTGTGATCTCCAGCTCATGACAGACTTTTCAGACTTTCCTGTTCATGTCTTGACCACTCAACCAGTCCAGACTCATGTTCTCTCACACAGCCTTTAATCCAGGATGTCTGCTTTAGGATGCCTGCAGTTGTTTCAGAACAAACAGCCTTTTCTGTACCTATGCTGCGCATAAGCATAGGAGTGTTCTTTTATATGTTTTGATCAGTAAAGCTGATTAAAAACATGTTATAACAATGACAAGTCTGATACAGTAATTTAGGCTTCACCACAAATCAGTTTTATTTAACTTAAGTTTCTTAAACTTGTATTATGTGGTCCTTCATTAGTTGCGACATTTAAACGTGGGGAAAATATGGTAATGTTGGTTGGAATTTTGTGTTTTTTTAAATTTAGTTTTCAGTTCATTGTTGCATAAAGAATATTCATGCACTCTGCTGTTTTCTTATTGGGGTAGTTGCATTATTGCTACATTGGTATGCTCATATTACACAATTCCTCGCATAGCCCACATATAGGTGATCAGATAAGACCTGTGTGGAATCCAGATTTCTTTCTCTTTACTTTTAAAGCTAGAGCTTCAAGGCTAATTGTACTAACAAAGACTAGAAGTCAGTAGTCACCCAAATTATCATAAAAATACACCCAGAGTCTCTCGGTCTGCATTTAGCTGTTCTTTGAGGATTTTGCCTGGTAGTCATAAAGGACTGATATTATATCAGATTGGATCAGTCTTTGTCACTTGTTGCCACAAAGTAAAGGTAAAGGTTTTATCTTAAAAACTGACTCTAGATCAGCACCCTTCCTGAGGTGGTTTGTGAAAAAAGTCCCTGTTTGTTCTCTGCTGCACAGATCATTTTTATAGCTCATAGTAAATTAAACCACATCTACAAGTCTGCTCCACCCTAATGAATGAGTTGAGAGAAGTTTTAGAGATGTTTATGGAAAAGCACTGGGTGTCTCGCTACCTCACCCTTTCCAAAAGATTTTGGAGTTGCTGTGAGAATTTGTTACCATTTATTCTGTAGAGCATTTATGAGTCCAGTCAAGTTTTTACACTGCAAAACTAATCCAGCCATGTCTTACGTTTGTCCATATCATTCACACACACACACACACACACACACACACACACACATCTGGGAACACGAGCTAAGAATATAGGGGAAGGAAACGGTTGCTAAGAGCGAGTTGTTTACATCCTTACATAAACCACATGAGGTGTTTTTCCACATAAAATGATACAGGCGTTGAAATCAGGTGTAAATTGGTTTTTTTGGTTCCCGACTGCACAGCTGCACGACAGGTGGCGGTATTAAGACTGAACCCGAGAACAGGCCTGGCCCGCAGTGGAAGAAGAGAGGAGAGAGGGATACAGTGGTAGGCGGCGGGCTGCAGGAAAGGACTGAGGAGACATGGAGCAGCTAACAGCATTCGAGAGAGGACAGATAGTGGGAGCCCTCAGCACAGGGGCCTCGGTTGCCAAAACAGCCGAGTTACTGAATATGTCGAAGGAGACTGTGTCTAAAGTCATGGCAGCCTATACCAAACACGGAGAGAGCGCAATGGTCAAGAGGAAGCAGCACAAAAATAAAAAAATACCCAAACAGACCACCGTGAGTTCCACCTACCATTTCTCCACTCTGCCATCCTCTCTGCTCTCTCCCTTTTAATATTGACTGAGTCCTGTTTTGTCTTCTCACTGGGGTTCAGTGTGGAGACCTCGGAAACACCCCCCTCCACGCCCTGGACAAGGCTTTGGCTCTGGAGAACCAGGGGGAAGAAGACGACGACGATGAAGACATGGACGATGAGGTAAAAATTATGGGTTCTGTTCTGCCTCTGCTGTGTTTATTTTGTGTATAACGCACAATAACCGCAAATAATGTGCTTTAAAAGCCCCTATATCTTAATTGTTATTGTATTTAGTTGTTTTCTTCCAGATAAAACATGAATTTGAATGAGTTCAGGTACCAAAAATTGGAATTAAACAGGCTGTTTGTGTTGCTGGGCCTTTAAGGCTAGTGTATGTAAATTGACCTTTGTTCTGATTGGCTGCCCTGTGAGTATAACGTTATTAAAGTCCCTATTGCTGTAATTGTCAGGCGTCCCAGTACTTTTGTCCATATAGTGTATGTAAAGGTGAATGCTTGTGAGACAAAAGCAAGTATGCACAGGCTGTTTTTTTTTCATATATGGAGTATATTAACAATGTTTACATGCTGTATTAAACTCATTGTTTCAAAAAAGGAACAATGTGTGGGGTACATTTCATAGTGCATAATTCTAATGGTATGTGTGCAAAAAACTTTTTACAATGTGTTTAACATTGTGAACCCCACATTTTCGCAGGATATGAACATCCAAAGGCCCCACCAGGACGAGTATGAGGGTTCCAGTGAGGAACAGAACGACTCCGAAGAAGTACAAGGACAGTGATCGTGGAACCATGAGATTATGGCCAAAGTTAAGATTTGGTACTAAAGCAGCAGCAGACATACACGAGTGTCATTTTTTACCATCAGCTCCTCACAGACTTTGGACAAACTCCTCAGTACATGTCTTAGTAATTACTAGACAAAAATCATGTACACGCATGCATCTCCAAAACATTTTTTGGTCCATTTTCTGCTGACCCACTCGCCATGAAGTCTTCACACAAAGCAATGGGCTGAAGTATAAGGAGATACGAGGTTTTGTTCCATCAGCGATGATGTATATCCACAGAATGGATAGCTTTTTTCTGTACCTATGGTGTCTTAAATTTCCAGATCTGCATATGTTTAGGTTAGTGATGCTTTTAAATATACCTGTTACAATAATGCTTATAACAGTTGTGTTTTCAGGTCATTTTAATAAACTCTGAAAAATAGAACATCTTGTGCAAAGTGCTGTCATTTTGAAATAATTTAGAGCTGTAAATAAAATATCACTGAAGTTTTATGGTAGCGTTTGTAATTACATTTCTTAGAATAAGACCAAGATTATTAGGTTCAAATTAAATGTGAATGCAGGGCACACTCAGACAACGTTGTCCTGGTCGGTATCACTTAATTACTTTGTGTTTCCATGGCAATGTTGCTTGATTGATTTGTAATTATTACTTAGTGTAGTGTGTTTACCTTTGGACTCAGCAAATATATTAACTTTTTATCAGCTAAAAGTTTACTTTTGGATTGGTGATCCAATCTATTTAAAAGTAATTTGAACCAAAAACCTTAGTAACTACACTACTTAGTAACCTTAGTAACTAAATTTGAAACAAGTAAAAATGATACTGGCAAAATAAATGTAGTTCCAAAATGTTAATTTGACTTAAAATTAAAGTAATTATTTATTTGATAATGGTCACACCATCTCACTAATGGCTTTTCCTAATCAATTTCTCAATGAAGGTGGCAAATCAAATTTCCCTAGTAGGCAATACATTTCAATCAAATTGCCATGTTAAAACAATATATATTAGCAATTTATATTTATAACATCCCGCTAAAAGCTGAATTTTTTAGAAGCATGTAAAATTTTACATGTAAAATGTAGTCTTTTGGTAGCATTGATAAAATGTCCATGTTTCAGTCTGAATTATAAGATACTGTATATATTTAATGCACACAATATGGACAAAAATATTGGGGCACCTGGCTATTACACCAACAGGGACTTTAATGACTTTACATTCAAATATGTAGATTTTAATATGGAGTTGCAGTTATACCAGCTTCCACTCTTTTCAGACGGCTTTCCACAAGAGAAGTTTCTGTGGAAATTTGTGCCCATTCATTCTGTAGAGCATTTATGAGATCAGACACTGATGTCGGACGAGAAGTCCTGGCTTACAATCTCTGTTCCAGTTCATCCCAAAGGTACTGGCTGGGGTTGAGGTCAGGGCTCTGTGTGGGCCCCACACACACTGCTCCCCCACACACTGTTCCCTCACACACACACTGCTCCCCCACACACTGTTCCCTCACACACACTGCTCCCTACACACAGTGCTGCCTTTACACTGCTCCCCTCACACAGTGTCAAGTTCTTCCACACTGAACTCATCCAACCGTGTCTCCACACACTTGGCAGAATGGCGTTGTGCAAAATGTCTTGGTATGCTGAAACATTAAGATTGCCCTTCACTGAAGGTAAGGGGTCTAGCCAAAACCCTGAAAGGTGTGTTCCAATACTTGTGTGCATATAGTGTACAATATAAAAATATAATCTATAAACTATGTAAACCCAGCCTGTCCTCCAGTGATGGCAGCAGTGAGGCGCTGGGTCTGCTGGAGTGCAGAAGAAGACACAACAACAAACAGAGCCGTGTCGGAGGGATGAAGCAGCTCTCGGAGTTTGAGAGGGGCCGGATCGTGGGGGCCCGGATGGCGGGGGCCTCGGTGACGAGGACCGCGGAGCTGCTGAACGTGTCGAGGGGCACGGTGTCCAAGGTCCTGACGGCCTACGCCAAGTACGGCCAGACCGCGTCTGCCAAGAGCAACTGCGGCCGCAAGTCCAAACTGTCCGACACGGAGAGACAGACCCTCATCAGGATCGTGACGGAAAAACACACCAACAGCGCCAACAGGAAGACCACCACCTTCGAAATCGCATCGGAACTCAACCAGAACCGCTGCGACCCGGTCTCCACCAGAACCGTGCGCAGGGAGCTGGGAAAGGTCCTGGAAAGACTGAAAGAGGGCCTGGTAAGTCGCCCACTCACGTCTCAGCCTGCTTCTCTCCTCACACAGCTGTGTGATTATGCTGACCCTGTTCTCTTTGTGGTTCAGTGTGGAGACATCGGGAACATCCCTCTAAACGCCCTCGAACAAACTCTGGTCCTGGAGAACATGGAGAACCGCCCTGAGGAAGAGGAGGATGAGGAGCTGTTTGATGAGGTACAAGCTGGGGGTAACACCTTTTTCGATGACGCCTTGAATCCACTGGGTTCACTGAAATCTTCAGTGTTTTCTTGATACAAGTAAACAAGTGTTAACTTATGCAGGTTATATATATATATATATATATATCGTATACTATATTATATATATAAATACACACATATACACACGTATATACACACACACATATACATATATATACACTCAGCAAAAAAAGAAACGTCCCTTTATCAGGACAGTGTATTTCAACAATAATGTTGTAAAAATCCAAGTAACTTTACAGATCTTCATTGTAAAGGGTTTAAACAATGTTTTCCATGCATGTTCAATTAACCATAATCAATTAATT
>JBBPCY010071341.1:0-11993 GCA_037974405.1 Brachyalestes nurse
ATATATATATATATATATGTATACAGGGGTCGACATAAATGTTTTTGCTGTAGTACTGTAATGAGTACCTACATTAATTAATTGGTATGCACCCAAAATTCAAAATGTTTCACCTTACTATGGCCGCAAATGCCCCCATCCACAAATCTAGCCAACACAGTTTAGCTCTTCCTGCTCTTTCCTGCTTTTAACGTCAAATTCAAGGACTGACTGTTCACTTTGCCTCATATATTGCAGCCCTTGACGCGTGTCACTGTAACAGGATAATCAGTGTTATTAACTTCACCTGTCAGTGGTTTTAATGTTATGGCTGTGGTCAGTGTATATTTCCATAATGTGTCTATTCCCACTGGGGTCTGTCTCTATAGTGAGCTGCTACCAAAGTAGCAGCAGCGGGGGTGGCAGGCATTAGATATACAGCCTACACAGCAGTTCCTCAGGGACAGTTGCTGCACTCTGAACAAAGAACGAGTACTTTAAAGGTCATGATATGTAACCACAGCACAACCTCAGCTCAAATGGAAGAAGTATAAGTGAACCTGACCAATAATCTCAATAATTTGCCAGTTCTGATGGCTTGGCCGTCCCTATGAAATTGGCTGAAACGCAGCTCTTCTGATGAACTGACTCTCTCTACAAACAAGATTAGTCATTGTTAGTTTATTGTGGAAAATATTGAACTCACTACATGTACGTATATTGTACCGATATCATTTCATTCTGTTGTTGTAGCTCTTGTTGTTTTCTAAGCATTGCGGCTGACTGTTTGTCTTTGCACTTGTTCAAACTGAATCAATAAAAAAGTAATTAAAAGGCAGCTCTATACATCATCGTCTCGTCCCACATCAAGAAGGCAAAGTGGACAGTTTTCAGAAAAGGTATTAGTTGTAATATTGACAGTGGTGAAAACGATGGTGGTGTCTGTGGTTGTAACGCAACCTCACCAGCCTTCGTGTTGGCCCCGAACACAGGGGACGTCACACCATAGTCAGTTTTGATGGGGCAACAGTGGAAAGTGTGAGCCATCTCACACTCGAGCAGATACAGATCTCGGAGATCCAGTCCAGGACCCAAAACACATCCTGGAAAGTGAATAAGTACAATACAAAGACTTAGACAACAAAGAATGCAATGTAATATACAGTTAATAAAAGACAATAATGAATGAACAGAACACCAAGCATAACCTAGGCAAGAGGATTATGTGTAAATGTATGGTGGCCATTAAATGATGATGTTTTTGTATAGATGACGTGTAATATATGTGTAATATGGAACATTATGTAATTATACTGCAGCATAGTGAAAGCTACGAAACTAAAATACTGGGGTGGTGCCTTCAACAGAATAGTACCATATTTCACATAGTGCATTGTAATTATGTATATATTGTGGTGGCCACATTACAGAGAGTGAGACCACACGTGCTGAGCCATGCGTGCATGTGTGTGCGCATGTGAGGTAGAGAGAGAGTGAGACTGGGAAAAAGAGGTGGGCATTGTTGGTGCACTGCTGTCTCATTCCGAGTTGTTAATTGTGTTATTGCTGTGTTATGTGTTATTGTTGTATTCTGCGTTTGAGATAACGCATTAAAACAGTCTTTAAGTCTTTAATAAGTTTCAAAACTTACATTCATTATAAATGTTATATATATATATATATAATTATTCCACATATTACTGAAGTGAGTGTCAGCTCAGTATTACCTGGGGGTATTTGTTTACTCCACACACCTTTAACACCTTTAACCAAAAGGTAAGAGGAGAAGCCACACCCTCATGAGGCAGCAGGTACATTTATAGCTGTGGTTTCATGTTCTCCCACACGCCAAGCCAGCAGCTCCGCCGTATTGAGATGACAACTCTGGATATGATGAACAACAGCAAAATCGACAGACAGTCAATGGACAGGCAATCACAATCTGACACCAGGCCCATCACACAAGGTATGTATAATAATAACAATAATGAACTATGATGCTGTACACTGATATAAACTGATGTTCAACAGCTAAATTTAGTATTATACAGACAAATGCCACAGAACTTGTTTTGACTGGTCTTAAGTAGTGAAATGTTGCATAGTTACATCTAACAGCACCCTGTATTTTGATAATTTTTTGATACTTTTATTGACATTTTTTTATTTGATACTTTTATTGGCTGAAGTAAAAAAACAGTATAACTATAAGACAAAGACAAATGAATAGATAGTTTTTTTAGCAATAACGTATGATCCACTTGAGAAAAAGTCAGAAAAAATTAGATATCACTGATTTTACAGATCTGAACCTGATTAAAAGTTGCTGCTGAAAAGAAAATGGAAACTCTAACACGGAAATACAAAATGTAAGTCAAGTGTAATTCATTATATAGCTCTTTTTTGTAGCCGCTGGCAGACTAGTTAAGTGGTCTGAAAGTTTTTTTCAATTGGCTGAGCAGATCTTTAGTAATTAGCTAAGAGTGAGAAGTTTGACTGATGATGAATCACAGAAGAACAGTACACTTCTCTGAGGAGCCATCTGTGGTGTGGGACAGGAAGCTGCAAACTTATCACAAAAACAACAGTGGAGTCTGTCTGGCATGACATAATTTTCATAAGAAGTCACTGTTACGCAACACAGCAGCGGCCTGTAAAAATCATGGATTCATTTCAGAGAAACCACATGAGATATGTTTTTTAATCTTTTTTAAGAGTGAATCTGTCACAGTCTATAAGCTTCATGACAACTGTCTTGATATACTGACACACCAGTTTTAGTTAGTCTTAGTAAGGAGATATATATATACAGTATATACACACACACAGTAAACTCCCTCGAATTCGCGGTTCAGATTTTTTCTTAGAAGCTAACTAATAATTGTTTGTGAAAACCCTCAGAAATTCAGGGACACCATAGATATCCTCCGCATTTGATTTGTTTTTATTGAGACAATTTATAATTTTTCATGCATTTTAGTGCAAAATTTTTAAGAAAAATATAATGCACAAATTTTTGTAACATAAATATTAATTTAAATTCACATGTCTCTGGCAGCTGCAGTCCAGAATTGGATCAGGACAGTTTCCTGTGTGGAGCGTCTTGAGTGTTCTCGTGGTTTTTGTTTTGTTCTTCTTAAAGCCCTGTATTTTTATTACTGTAAAGTCTATACAGGGGTAACATTGGTATTTTACATTCTTGCCTGCGGGAGTTCAGTGTAAACTGTACAGTACGGATATGGGTTTGCCCATTTTTAGGCTTTTTTTTTTTTACCACATCACAAATTCGCATTTTTATACAAATTTGCAGGTGCTTTTGGAACGTAACCTCTGCGAATGTCGGGGTTTTACTGTATATACATATAAATTTAAGATAAGACCTTTACTAGTCCCACAAGTGGGAAAAGTCCCCATTTGTGGCACTAATAAATGTTTATCTTATCTTAAATGTGTGTGTGTATTTGATGTAGTATATTATGTGTGTGTCAGGCCAAGTCTGAAAAGGCTGTATGTATGTAAGGTCTTTGGATCACACTGTTGGAGGATATTTTAAGATTCTTAAAACACTGAAACAAATAGTCTAAGCTGTTGCAAAAGGCCCAACACTATCATGGCTGGAAATGGGACAGAAATATCAATTCTGTGCTATCGTTGTATAGCCCAGACAGCAAAAACACCTAGAAATAGATTTGACCACAAAACATAAAGCCTGACCCAGACTTCACAGAAGCAATTTAGGGAACCACAACAGCAGCACAGTTATGACTTATAAGCACAGTTACCGGTGTTACTGGAAGGAGTTGCTTAATACTTGGACTAAGAAGGAAATGGATGACAAAGATAGAAAGAAAGAAATGTGTTGCTTTAAAAGTTGACCAACTGATGACAATAAACGTATCATGAAGTCAGTTTTAGTGAAGAGAAGCACCGTAATTCGTGATTGCACATGACAATATGTAGCATCCTCCTAGCAACCACCAAAGATATCCTGGCATCTACCATAACAACTGTCTAGCAACCACAAAACAGGCATGAGAGCCGCTTTTCAAAACTGAAGTTTCCAACCTCTTATACTGAAACCCAAAACCCAGCCACCAATAAACAAACACAATCACTTAAACTCAAACCCAAAACACCTGAACCTAATACAACTCATCCTAACTACAAAGTAACATTTCAAAATAAAAGTACTCAAAAAAGACATAAACTGAAATAAGGGTGACCTCTAGTGGTCACCCATTGTTTCAAAACCCCAGACATAACAGGTACATGGGTCACGGTTCGGTACATGATGTCGCGCGGAGAATACACGGTACGACGGAGATGATGTGATTGAAGTAATGCGGATCCTACAGAATCACAGAGGGACCAAAAAGCGCCAGTAAATCATAAACCCGGATCCTACAGAATCACAGAGGGACCAAAAAGCGCCAGTAAATCATAAACCCGGGTCGTAGTGTGGTGCAATAGTGCCGCCTACTGGCGCAACACTTCTGCTGCCTTACACATACATGAAAATATAAGCAAGAGTGTGTGTTTACTGGTTAATACACTGCTGTTTATTTAAAATAAACAAAAACAAACCAAGCCTCGTTCTTTAGAACTTTTTGTTACTTAACTTCGCTATCGTGAACCGGACCGAACCGTGATGTCAGAACTATAGTGTGAACCGAACCGTGACCTTTCTGTACCGTTACACCCCTAATAGCAACCATGTTAGATAACAAAGAAACCAATCAAACAATATCCAAGCAACCACCTAGAAACATCAGAGCAGTCACTTGACAACATCTTAGCAACCATGTACCTTAAAATAACTGGAGTAGCCACTTGTCAACAGTCTAGCGATTTTAGGGAATTGCTGTGCATTTACATTACATTTTCTATATAGGAAATACATTTTTTGTGCATTATGTGCATGACTGTCTGAAAAACTTTCATTTTAGACTTTTAAAGTTATTTTCCCTCCCTGCCAGAGGACAGTCCCCGCTCCCTGGGCTTCTGTGGCTGGTTCTTCATCTTCCTCTCTGTCATCTTCACTGTATCCTTCCTTCCTATCACCATCTTCATGTGCATCAAGGTAAGATGCAATCAGGGATGAACAGACCACAGACAGACATTTAGCACATCTGTTAACTCTGCCTCCTTATTCAGATCGTGCAGGAGTATGAGAGAGCCGTCATCTTTCGCCTGGGTCGCATCTTGGACCAAAAACCAAAAGGACCAGGTATAACAACACTCCTTCACTTAAATGTATGGACTTGGAGTAATTCATTCTAAAATATGAAGACTCATAAACATATGAATAATGCTAACAACATACAAAATGCTTGTTAATATCAGCTTGATATAATTATTTGTAAAATTTCTTTTGTACAGGGATGTTTTTTGTGCTACCCTGCACTGACAGGTTCACAAAGGTGGACTTGAGAACAAAGTCATTTGACATTCCACCTCAAGAGGTAAAAGCTTGTGTCAGAGAACTGCATCAAGATTTGATATCATTACTACTATAAACTCATCTTTCATAAAGGAGGGGAAAGCATGGCACAATATAAAAGAAAGTAAGAGTAGATTTGTCCCAGACATGGTGTTCATTCTTACAGACAGGGTGGTCTAGTTGAAACAGTTCAACAGTTCAAACAGTAAATTAATGTAAATTAACAGAATTCACTTTTCTTTTTTTTTATCAGGCAAGCTTTAGCCTAAATACATAAAAATGCACTCAATATGCCAAAGATAAGACAGGAGTGACAGGAATAAAATAGTATTTTTGCTCCGACAAAGTGATTCAAAAGAAATGACGGGTTTCTCAAAACATTTGCACAGTACTGTTTATTTTATTCACATTTGGAATGAATTTGTGTCCTAGCAGATGCTGTGTGTGAAATATCCTACAAAATGTTTTAGTTACAACTAAAACGTGTTCAAACAAAGCCTATTATGCAGAGGCTACACTTCTTTCTCTGTGAGTTATTTACATGTTAATATCAGTAATCACCAAAGCCTATGAAGACAAAGTTCACTTTTATGACGCAAAAGAATTTCCAGCGTGAATTGTGAGAAATACGGGTCCATTTACTCTAAAATTTGTAGATGTTGCTGCTATGGAAAAACAAGATGACCTTTTTAACTACATGATTTATCCATCTTACACTTCATCTTCTGTTGTAGCCCATTCTCTCCTCTTAATGAAATATGACCACCTTGTACTACAACCACAATAGCAACTGAAGTTGATTGGCAGTGAAGACTATGTCTCAAAACCATACACATCTCTCCTCTGAGAGCAGATTCTGACAAAAGACTCAGTGACCGTATGTGTGGATGGTGTGGTTTACTTCCGAGTCTGTGATCCCATCTCGTCTGTGGCTAATGTGACGAATGCTGACATGTCCACCCGCCTACTGTCCCAGACGACCCTGAGAAACGTCCTAGGAACCAAAAATCTAGCAGAGGTTCTGTCTGACAGAGAGAGTATCTCCCACAGCATGCAGGTTTGGAAAATATTTGTACAAAAAAAGTGCCAGACCAGTATCTCTTAATCATATAAACAGAAATGCTCTGATCATTTCTGATATTTGTCTCTGTTTGGTTTATCACCTGTAGTGCGCTCTGGATGAGGCCACACATCCGTGGGGCATTAAGGTGGAACGTGTGGAGATAAAGGATGTTAAACTCCCTCTGCAGCTCCAGAGAGCCATGGCAGCTGAAGCTGAGGCTTCCAGAGAGGCTCGTGCCAAGGTGGGTCCCTCATCTTCATCTGTCCAGCACTGGGGGAGGATGACACCCCAGGCTAATGGACATATAGCACTGTGCAAATGTCTTAAGGCACCCCTCATTTCTTCATATTCTCCTTCCAAAGATCCAGACATTCTTGATTTTTTTATGTAGTCTTGAAGAACAGATCTCCAGGCTTCCTGAACGACTTCAGGCAAGTCCCTGTACCAGTTACCTGAAATTAGGTGATGCTGAGTGGTTGGAACACGGGACACGTTGTAGCTTTAGACACTTTGTAGCCTGTTGCGGTAAAACATTTCTTCCCATTTATTTCATTTAATCTACTGAATATGCTAAAGATAAGACCAACATGTTGGTCTTTACACCAACATGTTGATCCAAAGCAAAAAGCATGAAATACTGAGGGGTAGTTCAAGACTTTTGCACAGTACTGTGCATACCACTGGCAGAATACAATTGCACTATGATTCGAAAACAGGCTGTTTTACAGCTTAGTTTTCATATATGAGCTGTATGGTTGTAAACATACAATTTGAGAACAATATGCACAGACTTTAATTCATTTCCAGTAAAGAGATGACTGGTAGTGGTACAATCGAAATACTGATGCCCATATTGTGCAGCTCTACTGAGGTTGAGTTGTTCGCTTATCTCAAATAGTCTTACTTATGTGGTTTCTGATATTGTACCAGTTATGAATAAAAACAGACAAACACACAGCATGGCTATAAACCCTAGTACAGTCATCTTGAGGACTGAAACCTGTTCATTTCTATAGAGAACAGAATATAATACAGTGTTGAGGGATAGGGGTTATAAGACAAATGTCTAAATGAGATGCTTTTGTGCATAAATATAAGTAGCAAATAAAAATATGTACTTTTGTTTAGAAAATGTGATGGTGGGGTGTTGGAGAATTTCCACAGTGAAAAACAGTAGTAGTGACTGAGCCACAGGGGGATGTGGGCCATGACTCAGTGTTTAGTTGGAAGCAGTGGAGGAACCAGTGTTGCCATGTTTCTGTGTACTATTCTCATGGTGACGACACATGAATAATGCAGCTTGTTTTACAAAGCCTGGCTTTACACCACCAGCAGTGAGAAAGCTCATGTTACACCACATGTTTAATCTTTGCATTTGTCCTGAATGTCGCAGACACAGGAAGAGTAAAAATGATTACTAATAATTTTATGCTATAAAGCAGTATAGCAATCGATTTTTCTCCTTACTCTAAATATAATCTAACATCCAAGATATGACAAGACGAATCATCTTGGTTCCCTATAATAATTTCCCCACATCCCACCACCGCCGGATCTGTTTTTATAAAATTTGATAAATGATTTCAGTGTCTGATACTGCATAAGCAAGTCTGTTTGAGATGACTTGACTCAGGTTGAGGTCAAGTAGGACACCTAGTGTTTGATGAATAGAGGTTTTCTAGTAATCCAGCAAAAGTACAGTTTTTTTGGCCAATCTGTAACCATTCACAGGGCCCAGATTCTCCTTATTTACATTTTTTTTTTTTCGTGATGTTCCTGTGAGCATGTGTACCAAAAATATCATTCAAAATTCCCCATAATTCATTATTACATGACCACTTACCTCAATAAGGAGATGTATGTAAATGTGTTGGTTCTGGTTTGAAAACAGGATGTTTTTGCAGCTTAGTTTCCATATGTGGACTTTTCAGTGAGCGTACATTTTGAAGCTTTGAAAAACAACTTTGTTTTAACTTGGTTAAAAAAGATAATTTAAGCCGAATTGCAGAAAAGTGATAAAACACTATATGGACAAAAGTACAGAGACACCTGACTATTACACCAACAGGGACTTTAATGACATTCGATTCAAATACAGAATTCACAGAAGTACTTTTGTCTATGTAGTGTATATACAATTAGGCATATTTGGCAGTAAAATTGCAATTACAAAATTCAGCAGTAAAATGAGCAAACTTAAGAGACATTAAACATGATAGCTGTTGATTTCACAGCTTTAACACATTTAATGAGCACAGTAGTGTGATGGTGCCTGAGCCCACCTGTGTGTTGTGCCCTGTCTGCAGGTGATAGCAGCAGAGGGAGAGATGAACGCCTCACGGGCTTTAAAGGAGGCCTCTATGGTGATTGCTGAGTCACCGTCAGCTCTGCAGCTCCGCTACCTCCAGACTCTCAACACCATCGCGGCCGAGAAGAACTCCACCATCATCTTCCCTCTGCCCATAGACCTCCTGCAGCACTTCATGCACAAGAGATAATGCTAGATTAAGTTTGCAAACTTAATCAGGCAGTATATGTCTCTCACTACTGTCTTGTTTTGGCCGTAGGGGTTTTATAACAGGAATGGTCCACAAAAAATTAACATTTGTACTAAAGCAGATTAGCCTTGTCACTCCACTAGAGAAGCAAACTTGAGACTATAAATATGTTTTGATTTTTTTTAGTGAACCTTTCCTTTAAAACCATCAGAAAAGCAAATTATAAAGTGGTGCTATATCCCTATATAAAAACCAGAAGGGTCTCAACAAGGAGCTTTTCTTTCTTTTGGAAGAACTGTTATTTATTTTTTATATTTACAACACTGTATGTGTGTCTGTGTGTCTATATGCATCTGTGTGTGTCTATGTGTGTGTGTGTGTGTGTGTGTGTGTGTATGTGTATATATACAGTTCTGTGCAAATATCTTGGGCCACCTCCCATGTCTTTAAATTTTGCTTTAAATCATGGTTTTGGTGCAAAACAGTGAAAACGAAAGACTTTGAAAGTCCTTCAGGAAGCCTGGAGAACAGTTCCTCAAGACCACATTAAAAATACATGAAAATCTGGCTCTTTGGAAACAAAATATGAAAAAATAAAAGCTCAAGACTTTTACACAGTACTGTATGCATATAGCTATATATGTATATCTATAATTATATCTATCCCTCTATATGTATTTATATATACATACAGATATAAGAATTACATATGTTTATGTTGTCATTCTCTTCTAGCAGATATTATATTTCTATTTTTCTATGCTGAGATGGTTTTACTTTATTGAAATTCAATGGATCTTCTATAGGCAGCTGTACATTAAACATTAAACCCCAATATAATCACACAGCCACGTATTCATGAATCAGTTATCACCAGACATGAAGTTGTCCTTATACTTAACATGCAAAATCTGTGGGATAAATGCTGTGTAAGGCAGGGAGTTCTTGGTCCAGTTCAACTTAAAATAGGGAGGTAGTTACTGAGACTGATCTTCGTGCACTGTAAAAATGAGTTTTAACTTAAAATTGAGTCTTGAATAAAAATGTAAAGATGATGTAAAGATTTTTTCTGTTATTGTCTGACAAACTACAGCAACCAAGTTACGTTAGCATTAGACACCATATTCTCAGGTATAGCTGATCAGACCAAACCAAACAACCAAAAAAAAAAACCAAAAACAGTGCTGTGCTGGTATTGAGTCACCCCTCATTTCTTCATATTTTGACCGGCATTTGACTCAAAGCAAAATATAAAGAAATGAAGGATGGCTCAGTCGCCTCAATCACATTTATTCCACTTACAATTACATTATGGTTACAAATACATTTAGGTTATCCCAAAATCTTTGTCTTTATTTTCCTTCTTCACCATAATGAAATTAATCAAGGTCTGGATTCAAACACAGTGCTTTTGCATGTTCATTTTCAAGTGTAGAAGACATATTTCACTTTTAATGATAAATGAGCTTCATGTTGTTCAAAATGACCTTTTGGCTGGTGCGGCCTAATACCCGCTGATAAAAGAAGCAGAAGTGCCATAAAAGCTACGTAATAGTCTCTGTTATGTCGTAAACTGGATTGCTTCATGAAACCGCAACACATTGGACGTGCTGGTTTGTTGCAAATGAAAAAGAAACTGGTTTCTAGCAGGCATGGATATTTATAGTTGGTTTTGAGATTAAGCCGCAAGCCCTACACCATCCGAGTTCAGAGAAGTTCCAGTTCATTAACCAATTAGTGAAATGTTACAGTCCTTCAACACACAATGCTTTATTTATTTCTGTAATATTAAAATGGCAGAAGTGTGGAATGAGCCTTTAACCAATCACAGCCTCTTGCCAATCACAGTGCTTATGAGTTAGCTGCAGGTGTTCTGCCATCTTCTGGTGAAATATAAAATAGCTTTTTTGTACGTGTGTATTTTATACTGTGGTCGCAGTGCTGGAGGGCCGCATATTACTGATTTGATGACAGAGGCTGCGGGCCGGTGAAAATTTGAACACGGGCTGCAATTGGCCCCTGGGCCGGACTTGCCTGTATTAAAGGCACATTTTCTATGTCTTCCTTCCATTTCATTTTTCTATAGAGTTTGTGCTCCAAAAAATGACTCAAAATTAAAAATAAAAATAATGATCACTTACCTGAGATATATGTAAATGTGTTTTGGGTTATTTGACATGTTTTGGGTAATTTGACATTTTTGCAGCTTAGTTTCCAAATACGGACTGTGCAGATGGAGGGAGTGAACTTGTGTTTTGAAATTTTAACAATATTTACATAATTCTTTACTATATTGAAATATTCTTTATATATATTGAAAAGCTTCAATAGTAATAGGTAGCAGTTAAACTGCAATACTGATATTTTGTCGCAGCCCTACTTTAGAAGATTGTCCAAAGTTTATCTTCTGTTATACTGTTTACATTTGTGTATATTTTTCAAATCTTTCTATTATTTTTATTCTCTTTATTCTATTTTCCATTTTCTAGTTACACTATACGGACAAAAGTATTGGGACACACCTGTTTTTTTTTTAAGGTTTGGGCTAGGGCCCTTACTTCCAGTGATGGGTAATCTTAATGCTTCAGTATACCAAGACATTTTGGACAATGCCATGCTTTCAACTTTGTGGACACAGTTTGGGGAAGGATCTTTTCTATTCCAGCATGACTGTACCCCAGTGCACAAAGCAAGCTCCAAAAAGACATGACTGGAGGAGTTCAGTGTGGAAGAACTAGACTGTCCTGCACAGAGCGCTGACCTCAACCCTATCCAGCACCTTTAGGATGAACTGTAACGGAGATTGTGAGCCAGGTCTTCTCACCCAACATCAGTGCCTGACCTCATAAATACTCTACACGACAAATGTATACAAACTCCTACAGAAGTGTGGAAGCTTATATAGCTGCAAAGCAGTGGCAGCTCCTGGTCAATAATTTTGGTGAAACAAACCACCCTTCATCCCCGGCATGCCGCGAAACAAACTCAGCACCTCGCCGAACCCTGGGCAGCT
>JBBPCY010071342.1:0-11991 GCA_037974405.1 Brachyalestes nurse
ATGGTTATTTTTTGGCATTTTTTTCGACACACAGATGAATCTTAAATGGTAGTATGAGCATCAAACTACACACTCTCTCTATCTAGTTAGGATGATTTTATAATTAAGACGTTTTTGGGAAAGTGGGCACAGAACTATTTCTGCTAATAGTTAGTTTTTGCCTGTTTGATCAGATGTGCAGTGCCTGATGCTTCTAAATCTAAGTTTGCCCTGCGGTTTGCTTCATGATCATGCTTCCAGATCTGTGTAGAAGAGGCCTGTCTTTAACCTCCTTTAGAAGAATAGGCCCTCAGAGAAATGTCTATCATCAATCTTAATCGATGTACCCTTTAATCCTAGACTTTTTTGAACACTGTTTTATAAACAAGACAATTCAATAAACTGGCAGTACAACAAAAGGTACAGCCCTGTTCTGGTGCTGTTTAACTGCATTATATATGTCGCAAATTGAATTTGTCCAGACTGTCACAGCAAGAGGTGCAGTAAAGCAGTGAGTGTGTTCTGCTGACCATATAAACAAGTGAATGCAAACATACAAACTGTCCACCTAAATATTGACTGCAGAACTATGCAGTGTTAATTCTAAAGTTTTAAAGTGGTGCCTAGATAAAATGCATACAATATTTTTTTTCTAAATGAAAACAGTAAATTAATTTATAGCTGATCTACTAAAAATTATGTTAAAGATAATCATAATGTATACAAAATTGAAATGTTCCTACCTTGAGTATATTTGTATTGTCGTTCTATATTATTATTTTGCTGTTCCAGTAATTCTGCTCTCTCCGCTTCTTCACAGTTTCATTCTGAGAGGAAATTCTGAGATTATCTGAGATCTTTCAGACGATTTCCATCCATAAATCTATCCCAGGTCTGTAATTATTAACAGCAGGCCCAATACCTTCTTTATGGTCGCCATCTCCTTGACCATTGTTCTTCCAGATAAAACCCCTGATAATGGGATCTTGTTGCCTTTCATAGAGACCACTCGCACTTAGAATGACTAAAGCCAACCTGAACGTTATAAAGTTTACGTCCAGTAGCAGGTGTGGAGACCTTAGAATTCACTGGAACCAAGTCCTGTTTATTATATTTCACTTTCTGGCAGATTGTCTGGATTAGATTTGATTATGTTTTACATCTGTATTCTCAGCCCAATCCTCAGTGCCCCCTGCCATTCCTTATTGCATATATGTACTGTTCAATATGACAAAAAACACTTGGACTACATAATCAGTGTTCTACCTGGTTCATTGATTTGCAGCAATTTTATCATGCAAACTGGGGTGGCATGTTTATTACACAAAGTAGTGATTTGCCAGTTAATTCCTCTAGTGAAACTACAAACGCATGGTAACACTGTTTATCCTTTAAACTCAACACGTACTTCAAGAAAAACCTTAGAAATGGAAGTTTATAATCAGTGTATTAATATTTATCCAGTAGTCAGCCTTATCTGCTGGCGGTATGAAATTTTAACCACATAAACTTTATGTAAGAATTGATTATATTGATAATGATTATATGGCCGACTGTTTGGCATTTATCAAGGCTGTAAATGTATCTCCAGGTACCAAAGCATAGTACACACACTTTCATCCTACATGGATTCTTGTTTTCTACAACTAAAAGTTAATCCTAGTTTCATTCTCTTCCATGGTCAAATACCTAACCTCTGTGTTTTTTTCTACATAAAGTCTTCTGTAATTTTCTTAATGACATCAGGTTTTATATGATTGTCAATTGTAACAGCATCTCTACTTAAGGATCAGCATGCGTCTCCTATCATTTTTAGAGTCCAGTATCAAACCTGACAGCTCTTTCATCTCAGTAGAGAAAATGCATGAAAGGTACTCATTTTTGATTAGCCAGGGCTGCAAAAGGATACTGTTAAACATTGTGTTTATCTTTATGTGTAAGGTTGCATAGTTTCCAAGAATCAAGAAAGTATATGTTAACGTATGTTTCATATGTTAAAAAGCCTGGCCCTTACCTTAATTAAACTAAACCTTGTGGATGACTAGTGTATTTTAACACTGGATTTTATCCGATACTGTCACTCTGATACTAAAAGCCTTCGATTGCATGGTAAACAGTGAAAAACCAGATGAAACCATCATATAGAGACATGGTTGTCATGATGAGTGGATTCTGTCATGATGGATGGATTCTTGAATGGATGATATGTGCTTAATAAGTCAACAGTAAGTCTTTGCTGTGGACCTGAAACTTTTTGTAAACCAAGGCAGCTCCAGGCCTGCATGATATGTTCCTGGAGTAAACAGTGAACACTCAGGCAGAAGTGAATAAATAAATAAGAGTCTGGTAAGTTAAGTAAGTAGGCTATATCAACAAGGTAGACCTAACTAAAGATATGCAAACAAGTTCCTTATCAGTCTTTAGAAAGCACGTCTAATTTTAACCTTAGGGAAAGGTTACTGCTCACAAATTTGCTTCTTACAACATTGTGAGCAAAACTTAACCACAACTCAAGCATGTAAATGTGGCAGTGAGGTTAATAGACAATTTAGTGCTAATATTACCCCATGGGGACCATTTAAATAAATGTACTAATAATATTCATCACACTTTTAATTCACTTCACTCCAGCTGAAAAAGTCAAAATACAGTATTGTGAAGCAAAAAATGTTCTTTTATGTCAGACTATAAATGCAGCACTATAATGTTTATCATTAAACCAGAGCTGTAGATGATCAGATAAAGTATTGGTCTTTAGCAACCATGAAGAGAGTCAGACGCACAGATACGTAATGTTCAAAGCTGGTATCAATAATTAGAGCAATAATAATAATACCAAGGACACAGTCCTCTCTGACCTGCTCATACAGACACACCCTCATCCTGAGAGTGTAATGTACACAGCATGCTCACTTGCTAGTGATGCAAATCTAATTGTTTATAACTTCAAAAAAGATGAACGCATGCAGCGTACGCTGTTTGATAACAATATTACTTTAAATTATGAGAACTAGCTAATGGTCCAAGTTCATCTGCAAATGTGAATTATATTCATGTTACCAAATAATAGCTTTATTATAACTTACCTCTTAACCAGGGTCAGGTAGTGAAGTTGGACTGGGTGAATGTAAAAGTTTTTGCTGAACAATGTGTGTGTGTGTGTATGTGTGTGCACATGTGTTTGCTTGTGTGATTAATGCTTTTGGCCACGGGCACTGAGAGTGACCAGAGAAAAACACCCAAGGGACCTTCAGAGTCACTAACAGAAGAATTTACATGTTCACTACTTCTGTCAATCTTTATATTCCCAAGTTTATCATTGGAAACTAGGCCTTAATGTGTCCTTGATTTGTGGCTACAAATAAAAACAATTTTTTAACTGGATTTATTCTGGCCAAAATATATATGAATATTACGCAGTTACAGTGTTTTTTGGAGTAGATATGCTACTTTTATTTTGAAAAAGATGCAGAGACTGGGCACCTGAATTAAAACAGGTTACTCACTTGCAACACTGCCAAACAGTGGTGTCAAGCTTTTCTGGCAGACATTGGAAACACCAGCATAAAACAGATAAGTCTAGTATGGGGGTTGAACACACAATGATCCTTTGTAGCTAACACGATAAGACTGAATGACAAATGTTAGGGATTTAAACAAAGCAAGCCCAGTTTTAAACCTTCTTGTTCCACACATTTGATACTATGAGTGTCAGTGACAGTACATACAGGGCAGTGGGCTGTTTGATTTTGAAAAATCTGTCATAGTATATTTAGATCTAATAGTTTGTTTAAATTAACAAGTAACAAGTATGAACTAAATAGCCTAAGTCCACACTCAAATAAAGATTGTTATTTCAGTTATAATGAATGCAAGTAGAAGTAAAAAAGTAGAGAAAAGAATCGAAGTTGGAAAAAGTAGCAGGTCTAAAAAGCTACTTCAGAACTCTAAAGGAAGTTCTTACACTACAAAAACTTAAGATTGTTTTAAGATATTTCTTTCAGATTAGAAACAAGTGAAATTATCTGCCAGTGCAGTAAGATATTTAGACTAGAAACAAGTGAAATTATCTGCCAGTGCAGTAAGATATTTATACTTGGTAAGATTTCTTGAAATAGGAAAAAAATATCTTAAAATAAACTAAATAATCTGCTCTTATATAGTATTATATCTTATATATTATTCTCAAAACAAGATCAAGAAGACTTTTTAGGCTAGAAATAAGATTCCAAGCCTTGGTTAGATCAGGAGTTTTTGCAGTGTAATGGAACAGATAGCTATGAATATCTTTCTGCATATCAACAGCAGAAATTGTTACTCTTGCATCATTCCTAATGATGGTAATGGGTGAGGACCATTTCAATATGATCAGTTTAGCAGGACTTGGGGCCGTCTTGAATTCAAAATAGAGGTGAATTTTCTTGTAGGAAATGGATTGTGGATAACAACAGTCCAAATCCCCTCATAATTTACAAACCTTGGTTGACTACATTTTACTCGAGAGCAAAATTGGGTAAGTTCAATTGGTCACAGTAACTCAGTTTTTGTAAGGCTGCATAGCATCTACATGACAAGTGGCAAACCTAAAGAAACATTTACAAGTACATGTTTCAATAAGTGCCCGTGTCATGATCTGTGGCTCAGGGAGAGAATAAACAAGTGCAGGAGTGCAGAACACACACAGGATTTAAGGTTCTTAAAGAGATAAGCAGTGTCTTAACTGAAAGCTATAACATTCCTTTAACAGAAATGCAAAAGCCACTATCTTCGCTCTGGACATAGGATAAGAATCACGCTCTGTGAGGGCTGCAAAGACGTCGCTCCAAAAGTGAGCTGGCCCTGATACTCAGAGCCTCTCTAGTTAACACTTGAAATACAGGAGAGATAGAGAGGGCAATATTAAAGCCTACTAGACTGGAACTGAGGCTTAACGAGTCACTGACTTAACGAGTAAGACAAGACACCTGGAAACACAAGGGGAAACGGAGGCAGGTAATCATTAGGGAGAACACGAGGGCAGGCATGAGACAAGTGCGTTGCCAGGCAGCGCAACCAACCAAAACAAACCTACATGTGGAGAGGGGGGCATGTCAGGGAAACCTCAGCTTCGTAGACTGGTGAATCAGACCACTGGGGGCATGGTGGAGGCAGCATGGATGTGACAGCCAGTTATCATAAAGAAAGCCTTGTCATTTTCAATGTCATTGCTACTTTCTTATGACAACTGATGCATGTTTTTAAAAACGTCTTTATAAAGGTCTCTAGGTTTATGTCAGCTAACGTTAAAGTGCGTATACTGTTGTAATACTGGCTTTAAATGAAATGCAGCCATTTGATATTTCACCAAAATATTGATAAGTCCAACCATTACATTTCTGCAGTAAAAAAAAAAACCTTCGATGCAGGCTTGTGATGATAGTTTGTATCTTTAGTTTGAGTATTTGTATTTCATTCAGCAAAGTTGGACAAGAGTGGCCAGGACATGGAGCATCTGGATTTTAAGATAGTAGTGGAGCCCAAAGACAGCCAGTCCTTCACCGTCATCTTGGTGGCCTCCTCACGGCAAGAGAAGTCAGCCTGGACCAGTGACATCAGCCAGGCATGTCCACTCGCATCACCTCCTGCTCAGTCATCCACACAGCCTTGAGGGGCAGCGTGCCCTACCCCCACATTTTCCATTCGCCTCCTGTGGTTCAAAATCTGTGTTCATACTCTTTCTCTCTTTCTCTCCCCCACAGTGCATAGACAACATTCGCTGTAATGGGCTTATGATGAATGCCTTTGAGGAGAACTCAAAAGTCACTGTACCACAGATGATCAAGTAAGAGTCTCTTTATGATGCATTCATAATGAAACTCAATGTGCCAGATAAAATCTTCCAGTACAGCATGCCCACTCCATAGGGTCCATATATGGAACTGAAGCTGCAAAGACAAATTCACTGTTTTAATTCACTGTTATTGTTTTTGGGATGTCATGAAAATCAAAACATTTATATATATCTGCCTATTTATCTTACACCAGTTCATGCTGAAGATAGGAGTGTTCCAGCCTAGACTGGTTTTTCAATTAAATGAAGAGAAAATGAAAATGTAAAAATGTAAAAATGAAATATGGCTTTGGTACATATAAACCAGACAAAAAGTTTAACATCCATGGGTGCACTTTAAAATAGCTGAATTTGCTTCTTATAAAAGATGTCAACTTTAGGACATATGTTGCATTGCAAAGTCAAGATTCAAGATTCTTTATTTGTCACATATATATAGTTGCACAAGAACAACGTGTAGTGAAGTGAGCCCCTGAGTCGCTCCGCTATGTTATCAAATAATTAAATTAAAGAGAAATTTGGAAAGGCTAAACTAAGGTAATAAAATATACAAACTAAGGTAATAAATATGCTGCAACTCCTGATTTAAATGTCCTGCAGGGACAGTAGAACAGATCTAGTGCAGCATTCCGCAACATGGATCACTCGCTGTAGTCCCTTAATCTCCTGTACAGATCTGATCCAAGACTTGGAGGTGATGAGTCTCACAGCATTTTCCACAACACCAGAGTAAAAAGGGCTAGAAACTTCCTCAGCTGTCTAAGGGGGTAAAGAAAGCTTGAAAATGTTCAATCAGTGTCAGATACTTGGTGATGCGAATATGCAGATATTTGAAGATGCTCAACTCCTTCACTGCATTGTCAAATTGAGGCTGAGGGAGTGTAGGACTGCTGCTGTCTCCTGCTGAAGTTACCACCAGCTCCTTGGTTTTGCCGACATTCATTTGGAGGCAGTTCTCTTGACACCATGATGTCAGGCTCTCCACCTCCTCCATGTTTGCTGTCTCATTATTGTTGGAGGTGAAGCTCAGCACTAAAGTGTTTTAAGCAATTTTTATGATGGATTTGTAGTTGTGTTTTAGGTGGAGCTGTGTGGCCAGGCAGTCATGGGTGTAGAGGATGCTGAGCAGAGGGCTGAGCACACAGCCTTGTGGAACTCCTGTGTTGAGTGTGATGGTGCTGGACACACAACCACTAACTCTCACCACCTGTGGTGTGCCTGTGAGGAAGCTAAAAACCCAGGCAGCTGTTCAGTCCCAGGTCCCTCAGCTTGATGAACAGTCTATGGGTGTTTATTGGATTGAAATCTGTACTGTAAAAAAATCAATGTTTTTAAACATCTGATGGCTCTTTTGTGTTCTGTGCACAGGTCTGATGCCAGTCTCTACTGTGATGATGTGGACATCCGGTTCAGTAAGATGATGAACTCATGCAAAGTGTTGCAGATACGATATGCCAGCGTGGAGCGGCTGCTGGAGCGCCTGACTGATTTGCGGTTCCTCTCCATCGACTTCCTCAACACCTTCCTGCACTCCTACCGCGTCTTTACCACTGCTGACGTTGTGCTTGACAAGCTCATTGCCATCTATAAGAGGCCTATAAGCGCCATCCCAGCCCGGTGGGTCTTCCTTACTTGTTAAACCATATTTACTTGATTTAAATGTGTACATCATTTCAGCATCAACATGCCCCAAGTTGTATTGTGCAAACCAGTAAAGCTTCCATTCTTATCAGTGAGATGATGTACTCCTTTTTGAGTCTGCCACCCTGAGACCTGCTATGAAGCTAAAGCAGGAGGTCTGAGAAATGCTCTATATACATGGTATATACAGGGAATACGTGATTCAATGCCAATATACATGGTTCAGCGCCGATAGTCAGTTCCTGATGACACATGGTTTGAATTCTTGAATTACTTTGTTTACTCTCTGTGTTTTCAAACAAACAAATTAGGAACTTCATATATTAGATCATGAAAGAATAAGAAAGTTCCTGTGAAGCTAATGAGACATCTCAAAGAAAATGCCATTGATGGAAAATGTGTATGTGTAATGAAGCTAATTATAACAAAATTACTGTGGCAGAGAGCTGCATGCATGTAGAGGGTTGTATGAAGCATTTGATTCAGAGTTAAAACAAATGTTTCTTCATCGGATTTATAACTTCACTAAGGTTACTTTGGCAATTGTTCAACTGATCCAAAGTCAGCACTCCCCGTAATAAAGTATTAATCCATAGTTCTAATTAAATTCCAGTAAAAAAAATCATCTAGTCCCTGATCAGAACTTTTGGATGTGTGTCCATGTGACTATACGCTCTACAGTGTACATCAGACAGTTAAGCAAACAATGTGCCAGTCTGATTCATCTGTTAAATCTATGCTGTGTGCATAGAGATCTTTACATTTTTCCAATATAAATCCATACCATCTATTGCCTGATGTATCTACTGAATCCATGCAAGTGTTCGGTCTCATCACTTGCATTGTGTGATTTTCTCGATTTGTTGAGGGCTTCTGCTCACATGGAAGTGAATGTTTGAGTTGGCACAGTTGTGAACAGAGCTTTTCTCTAGGTGAAAACATGATTACATGGCTTACATGGATTACAAGTCTACAAATGTTTTCTTCCTGTTCCTGGCTTTGTAGAACCAATTCATCTGCACATTTTTCATTCCTTTGTAAGATGAATCAGGTGTAATCGAGCAGATTAGGGTTTTTGTGCACCATGGTTGTATTACTAGCGAGCCATTGGTCATCAGTCTGACTGGCAACCACTAGAAAAAATGTAAAAATTTGTTTGAGCTCATTGATTAGTCTGACAAAACAATAAAATACAAACTAGCAAGCTAGTTATGTGTATATTTTACATTTTACATTATACAAGTATATATAAAATTTCTCTTTTTTAATTCCACACCCCCACCCCCAGCCCCCCCAAGCACAGATTATGTAGTGATGTATAACTCATACTCCTGTTTTAGGGTCTAAAACGTTTTTCTTTGCACATCTTAAATCTAAAACCTGAGCAAGCCACTCCTTTTACCGTTCTCTTCAAGCTCCTATCAGCATGTCTTGTGTTATTGTTTTGGCAAGGGGCTGAGTCATTGGTGCCCGTCCCCAAGCCACGCCCCCCCAAAGTTCCTCCCCCAAGTCCCGCACCCCCGCCACCACCGATTCGTCCAGACATTTACAGCTCAAAAATCCCACATTTAGAGTCGTCATTTGTAAACATTGCCTCTCAAAGACTTGAGACTTGACTTGGACTCGAGGACAAAGACTTGAGACTTGACTTGAACTTGGTAAAAATTACTTGTGAACAACTCTGCTGCTACATCCCCTGCTCAAAATATACAGCTCTAGATGGTCTCGGCATCTGTTGTGGGTAAGCTTCACATAATCATTTTAATGGATTTTGGCAAAATAAACTGCAAACATGATTTAATTCTTCCACTCTTTGGCCCTGTTTACACCCAAGATGCAATTACACATTGGACAGTTCAATGTTCACTCCTGGCATTATAATGCATCTCCAAATGTGTCGTATAGAATTGGTTCTGGTGTGTGGATGCAGGATGCGTGGAATGTCGAAACAGTCATGGTTATTTTGGACAGTCGCTACAGTCCATTTATAGCCGGTCCCATGAAGAGATCTTCTATGCTCTCTGGTCTGCTCTCGCAAAAAAATGGAAAACCACATCTAAACCATGAGTGCTAACAGAAAAACAAAAGGAGTTTGGACCAGGATGAACAATGGTCTTGGGGACAGAGGAATTCCTAGCACCAGCCACTATGGGGTCTGAGGAAGACGTTGGCACCTCCATAGTAGACAAGTCGTCACCCATCTGTTCATCTGAATCTGATTCATGCAGTTGACTATGGACCCACAAGGAAGTACGGTCCCCACGAGAGACTGCAAAGAATCAGCCAAGTCAGCCCAGAAGCTGGAACATTAGAGTTCTACATTACCACACTGTCACCACTCTCAGTAACTGTTTCATCCCCACATGTTGCTTCTTGACATGAAGGAGCATCTTCAGGCTGACACTCAAATGTAGGAAGTTAGCCTGTAGTACCAGGTTATGATGAACCACTCTAAGCTTGTCCCACTGCCTCACGACCCTCAGAGTCTGGCAAGACTCATTATAGCATTCTGGTCTTGATGGTCTCCATTTCCTTTTCACAAAATGAATCACTCTGCCCAGAACTGGATCCATATGTTGCTTTGACCTCAAATCAGCCAATGACTTGGGCTGGAACGTTTCATTGTCATGAATGGAATTATGTCAGCGAGATGTTCAGCTATGGAGACTGCACTGCACAGCTATGAGATGTGCCACAGTCCAAGCTACTGTGCACAGACAGCACAGATGAGACCTCTTCTTCTGGCATAAAAAGCTTTATCGCAAGCACCCAATCATCAGGGGTAAGTAGACAGAAAGTTCAGTTTTTTTTTGTCCACTGGCACCTTTGGTCACATGCTTCTGATCTGCTATGAGACTAAAAAAGGGGCCTTGCTAAGGCAGAACAACCAGGGATGCAATGCAGGTAAAACATGATCATCCCCAAAAAGGGCTGAATCTTTTTTGGGAAGTAATACAGCTATCTGCTTCCATCAATTTCTCCTTTTTGAAATCTGCAATGACTTGCCCTTTTCCATCATCAACACAAACACCATTGCCACTCATGTCCAAAGAAACTTACAGATCTGCGGAGGTAGTGGCAATTCTCCTGAGAAAGCTTCAGATTATTGGCTCTTAGCCAAGAGAGCACCATCTCCAGATGGTTCAAAGCTTCCTCCTCCGAAGGTGCAAAAACCAAAAGGTCCAGATAGCACAGGATGTTTTTCATCTCCATCTTGGATAGAACTTCATGTAACTTGTGGTACACGGCAGTAGGGTAACCTGAATGGCTTATCATCAGAGAGTCAAATAAGATGAACAAAATTTGTGGCTTCCCCACAGTCTAACTTTCCCTTTGAAAAAACATCATCATAAGAAAGAATATCTTCGCCAGTCTAAGCTTCCATTCTTCAGACACTTCCCAGCTCTTGTTGTTAATATCACTCAACCCAGAGTCTTGGTGTGGTGTGGAAACTCCAGACTCCCGCTTACACAAACTTATTGTGTCGATGTCAAGTCTTCCAAAGCCAGACGGGAAAACACATCTTCTAAGTTATGGGGTGCTGGGAGGTGTTCAAGATTTTCATGGGGATCCAATGATTTCCCCACAAGGGTGTAACAACATTTCTGGGTGCAGCTTAAGAGGAAGCTGGCTCTACAATCACAGTGCTTCCAAGTGACAGAGGAGCTTGTTGTGGCAATTTTCCCCACACAATGTACTTGTGCTTGGGGAGCAGTGTGTGTTATGTTAATAATGCCCGGGATAACGACTTGCTGCAAGACCTGGCTATTTATTAAGTGCGCACACACATTGCCCTACACTCTACAGCTTGGTGCACCACCGAGAACTGTCCGGTCCACACCACATTACCGGAACCATTGTTGCTATAAGGCATAACATTACATCTTCCCCCCCCTTTAAAAGAAAATAACCTTCCTTTGAAATCTTTTGTTGTATCAGTTTGTTCTATTGCCAACATAACATCTTCATAACAACATCACAACCCAACCATCACGGAATTTTAACAGTAACCTTCGATCATTTTTTTTTTTTTTTTTTTACACAATCAACAGATTTCAATTAATCTTTCAGGAGGTCTAACAGTGCGTTTTGGTCTGCAGTACTTCCCAGATGCAGCAGTAACTTCTTTTGTGAGATCAGAGTTCGAGTGAGCCACAGGACCTTTGTCAAACGTGTTGACTTGCGGAAATGTCAGACACATCTTGTTCATCTGATCGCGACTCTGTTTCTTGAACAGTCACTTGTGGTCTTAAGTCCCCTCTGTTCCTTCTTAGAATTGTACCACCTTCTGTCTGAATCTCATATGAGTGTGGTAGTACTTCTCTTTCAACACAACCTTGTCGTGTCCATGTTCCGGATGCATGGTTCAGGATTCGAATTCTATCCCCAGGCTTGAGTTTTCGCAGTGTCTTTGCTTTCTTGTTGTAGTTTTCTTTTTGTTTGTTTTTAAGTTTTGTTTTTCTTGCAGGTGTCAACAAGTCCTGGTGGATGGGTAAGTTAGTACGTATCCTTCGACCCATCAGCATTTGGGCTGGGGACAA
>JBBPCY010071343.1:0-11990 GCA_037974405.1 Brachyalestes nurse
TTTGGGGACTATTTTACCTCACGACGCCCTGCATGTATCCCTCCACCATGAATGGGTTTAGTTTTAGGACCAAAAATCGTCTCAAAACTCTGGTAGAACAACGTCTCGGCCGTCAGGCAGCGCAATAGAACTGTTTGATAGAAGAACTGTAAGGAAGCTTAATTCTGTACTGTTTCATTCTTTTGTTACTTTAAAGCCTCCTCCTTTCTACAATGCTTGATCTTCATCTTCTCTCTTCATCTCCCCCGCAGTCATAAAAGATGTTGCCCTCCTCGTTCAGCCGGCAGCAGTGGTGGCACGAGGCACGCCCCTGACGCTCACCTGCAGTGTGAAAGTTAGCCATGGTGGTGGCTTTCGTCCCCAGTACAGGTTCAGCTTCTTCAAGGACTTTGAGCCAAAGGCGGTATACACGTTGACCACAGAGGCCAGGGATATGTATAACTTTTCCATCCCTGCAGCTCGGGTTTTCCACTCAGGAATGTACCAGTGTGAGGTGATGATTGAAGAAGACAGCAGGAAGAGCAAACCTCAGAATGTCGTCGTTAGAGGTTAACCCTTTAAAAACTTAACCAACAACAACATGTTCATATAGTTTGTGTCACAGCCAAGCATTTCAAACAGGCATAAATCCACTTCACTTGCCTTTTTATCGTTCCTCTGATCAACGAATCAATGATAAGCATTTCCATGGTAAAATGTTGCTCAGAATTTACGGCAGATGTTAATCAGTTAAAAGGGAAAAACACAAACATATTTGTTTGTTTGATGTTATTAACATATTTAGAGGGCAATGGTAAGTAATGTTTGTTTATTTGATACTAATAATTCCTTTAGAGGGCGGCGGTAAGTAATGTTTGTGTATTTGATGCAGTGTTAATTTTGACAGCAAATTCCGATTTAGTCTTAGTCTTAGTCTTTGGAATAATACACCATTTAGTTTTAGTACTATTTTAGTCATCTGAAATCTTTTAGTCTTAGTCTAGTTTAGTTGACTAAATATCATAAGAGGTTTAGTCTTAGTTTAGTTATAAGTCTTTTAGTCTTAGTCTAGTTTTAGTAGACCAAATATTAGCAGATTTTTCTCCATAATTCACATAACTAAGTATATTTCAATATATGGAAGCATATAGAGAATACAGGCACATACAGTGTCTAATTGTAATAAAAAACATTTATGGTTTTTCCACATGTTTTACAGACGCTCTTGTTGTCATATGTGAAGTTTGACCAGATGTCAATTCTTCGTTTTCGTCCTAGACCAAGCTCTGACATTTCTGTCTGTCTGTCTGTTCATGAGACATACCGCTGCCCTCGGACCGCGTGCACAAAACGTTAGCGTGTTGCTAACGAGTAGTGATGTTATGAAACGTGCCGAGGCTTCGGGGCGTGTGCCGAGGAGCGTGTATCAAGGCTTGCTTCATTTAAGGGAGGAGCCAAAATTGATGACGTCCAAAGCCTCGCTACCCGGCTGTACCACGTGACTCCTTCGGAAAGTGGTTCAGATTTTGCCGCGAGGTTTGACAGCAATATAAACCCCTCAGGCTCCATTCAAAATGTGGGTTTTTGATAGAGAGTTGCGGTCCGTTTAAAGTTTTTATAGAGTTTTGATAGTTTGGATACTAGAGTTAGCGTTCATATAGTTTGGAAATACTTTGGAGAGTTTAAAGAGAGTGAGAGAGAGATGAGAATAAGGAGGAAACTGGAGCTTCACCCAGACAAAATGATTAATTACAATATTACAAACGCACGTTCTCTATGTTCACTATCACAATTTTTTCATGTTGACTTTTGTTTATTGTGCAAAAAAAGACAGCTAACAGACACTGTATTTATTCTCTCTTAACCAGCCACCAGAAAACAAGACCTGGGTGAAGCCCTCGTCTCCATGATAGTGAAGGATACACAGCCTTTAGTATTGTGGATGATGTTGGATTCAGGACATTTGTATAATCTTGCTCTTGCGTTTTTGTGCATGCATCTCCTGTGCCATTTGAAAGTGTGTTTTTAAAGGCCAGAGAGGTTGTGTTAAATAAAATTAATAAAATCTCCCCTGTTCTGTACATCATTGTTCAAGCTTCACTGGCATACACAACTTGCCATATCATATGATCAAAAAGATTCAAAAGATTCGCTCTGATTGGATTTCCCCACAAAAGAGTAGTTCTTATTGGATCTCTTTTCCATTCGTCCCGCCCCAACATTTTCCTCTCGTTTTTATTCGTTGACTAAAGTGTCAGTTAAATTTCGTCATCGCCTTCGTCATCATATCTGACTTTTTATTTAGTTTTCGTCTGTAAAAAATGTTCGTTGACGAATATTTTTCGTCATAGTCTTCGTCAACTAAATTAACACTGACCTGCAGCACAAGGGGAGCAATGTTTTGGGCCGGTACCCGGGGAGCAGTGTGTTGGGCCGGTACCCGGGGAGAAGTGTTTTGGGCCGGTACCCAGCGAGCCGTGTGTTGGGCCGGTACCCGGTACCCGGTGAGAAGTGTTTTGGGCCGGTACCCAGCGAGCCGTGTGTTGGGCCGGTACCTTGGGAGTAGTATGTGTGGGGGGGTACCCCAGGGAGCAGTGAGTGGGGGCAGTACTTTTAGAGCAGTGTGTGGGGACGGTACCCGGTGTTTCAGTGTTACAGTATCTTGCTCGAGGGACCTCAGCAGTGCCATTGCCATTGATATTTTAACCCATGACCTTCCGACCTCACGGACAACTCTAAACCACCAGGCCACCAGGAGTGTGTGTGTGTGTAGAGATGAACTCACTCTGTACTGCTCCCGATGGCCTCCTGTCTGCGCCTCGGACCTCCAGCGCAGGCACGTCTCATTAAACACCACCAGACCCCTCACTGCAAACCTCACCTCTGACACACACACACACACACACAGGTTCAGAGGGTGAATGCAGATAAACGTGATCTGAGCTCCTTTTCTAAGGCCTATAAGGAGGTACAGTACGTATGTCTGTACATGTAGAAATGTGTGTGTGTGTGTGTGTGTGTGTGTGTGTGCGTGTTTACCTCTGCAGCGCAGCGTGGCCACCTGCCACCTTCCCGTGACTCCACACACTGATTCGAGAGTTCCTGACAGCCTGTAATATCCTTTCACACAGTGATGGACGACCGTGGTGCTGTTCTCCCACAGCACCTCTGAGTGGGGCACCAGGGGGGTGGGCCCGCAGTACACTGGGGGGGGCAACACAGCACAACACAACACACACACTATGTTTTTATAACATTTGTTCATATATTAAATGATTACAAAGCACATTAACTGACTTAATGGGTGTTGGTCATCCAGGTACCAATAAGTACCATAAAGTGCAATACTGAGCATCAACACAACTGAAATATTACATTATGCTTAAAAATATATAACATGACATCATGCGCCGTATGTCCACAAGGGGGACAAAGCAGACAGATATGGCAGCACTCAGCAGGCAGGCAAGTTAGAATAGCAGCAGTGTCCCAATCCAGCAGCACCTTCAGAAACCACAGATCCAGCACCACACATCAGCCTCAGGCTCTGCTCTGAGGAGGACTGGAGCCTGTCTAATGTGTCTAATGGAAACTGCTGCCTTACACACACACACATGTCCACTCATGTCAAATAAGAAAACACAACACAATGTCGCCACCTACTGGAGATGCTCCTGAAGTGTTACAGGACTCGAGACACTGGGAGAATGAGGGCCAAATGAGAGAACATAAGTATATGAATGTGGTGTGTGTGTGTGTGTGTGTGTGTGTGTGTGTGTGTGTGTGTGTGTGTGTGTGTGTGTGTGTGTGTGTGTGTGTGTGTATACCTCTGCATGTGACGGTCACCCTCTCCCAGGTCCCCTCGGCGGTGCAGGTGGAGTTTGTTTGGTGCCCCACCAGCTGAAGGCCGTGAGGGCAGGAGTACAGCGCCACACTACCGGGGGCAGAGGAACCGTCCCAGCTGAGCTGGGCCAGGGGGGGCGAGGGGGGAGGACCACAGCGGATCTCTACACAACAGTCAGAAGACCATCTGCATCAGGTTCACTTCCATCTTACAGTGTGTGGTGTGTGTACAGTACCATGCAACAGTCACAGACGCCTGGGTAATTTGTCTGAAGCTGTTTGTATCATTAGTGGGGGTTTTTTTTCTCCCAGTGAACATTCTGCTCTGATCCTCCAGTCATTGTGTGGTTTTAAGAAATTCCATTAGAAACACACCTAAAAGAGCCAAACCAGGTCTCTGATGGAGCTGCGAGTAATCCTGGGCTTCCATGAGGAAACAAGTGTGGAAAAGGTTAAGAGACACTCTGCCAAATGTAAAAACACCATCTACTGTAATAGTGATATTTGTATTTATTGTAATATTAGTGTTTTAACACCAACAACACTACTGCCCAGCAGTAAACAGCGTTTAAATATAATTTTCTCAGGTGCCGAAGACTTTTGCACTGTGCTGTATGACAAGTGCCCTGTGAAGATACTCCCTCCTGCTTCCACTCACGACCACTTTATTGAAAACATCTGCCTGATCGCTCCACTACACAGGAGAACAGGTCGAACCGTGGGCAATTTATCACATAGTTCATCAGTTTCTGACCACAGGAAGAGCACCGGTGTGTGATGGAGCGTTCTCACAGACGTCACTGCAGGTCCAGAGTGGTCCCGAGTGCCAGGAGCAGCTCTGTGGTCAGAAACTTGCTCAGGAACCCAGTGGTGGGAAGCTAGGATTTAAACCCTTGGTCCAGGGGCAAGTATCCTACCCGCTAGGCCACACCCACCAACACAAAAGCACCCAATCAGCACACAGACCTTTAGAGATCAATAAACCCCCAAGATCTCCCTGGGCTTTGTTTGGTTCCATTATACAGTAAAACCAATATTTGATCCTATATATGTAAATAAACCAACACCTTTGGAGATTTCTCATCCTACCCGAGGACTCCGGACCTTCCTGAAGCCTGACAATGAAGTTACCTCAATTCTCAATTTAAAACAAATATCCCCAATAAATATCGCCCAATGGCTGAACGCTGTTTAGTCAAAAAATTTACCTTAAAGGTCCCATGACATGAAAATTTCACTTTGTGAGATTTTTTAACATTAATACGAGTTCCCCAGCCTGATTATGGTCCTTCGGTGGTACCTAGTGCTGGGTATAAATGTTACAGAGTATAAAGAGCTACAGCAGTCCACACTTTCACTGAGTGCTGAGCAGGCCGAGTGTGTTCATGTACCTTCACAGTGCAGGTGGACTGGAGCCCACTGGCTGCTGGAGCCGCACACAGACTCACTTTCCACACTCCGCACACTCTCCGCACTCACAGCGCGAAACCCGGCTTCACACTGGTACCGTGCCACCGAGCCCAGACTGGAGCCGCCGTCCCAGGACAGCAGGGCGTGGGGGAGGGGGGGAGGGGCGCCGCAGTCTACCTCTAAACACACACACACACACACGTAAACATACACACACACACACACACACACACACACACACACCCACACACATACACACACTCACACACAAAGATACACACACACACACCCACACACACATACACACACTCACACACATAAAGATACACACACACACACAAACACACACACACACACACACACACACACACCTGTATACGTAATAACTGGTTAAACTTGCAGTAATACCTCGACAGTGGAAGCGAGGGTGGGTCCATGTCCCCCTGCTGCTGCAGACGGACACGTCCTCGTCTCCGCTGTTATAAAAACCGTCCCTGCACTTATGGAGCACCTCGGAACCGACTTTACTGAGACCATCCCACAGCATTACAGCGTGGGGGAGGGAGGGGGGGGTGCCACAGTCTACCACTAAACACACACACACAGTCACACACACACACACAGTTACACAGTCACACAGTTACACACACACACACACACACACACAGGTATACATGTAACACATTTACTGTCTGGGCACATTCATCACTGTTATCAACAGAATCCTTGGTTCCCAGAAGTTATCAGGTCTTCACTGAAGGCCTAGAAGATTCTGAAAGTTCTCCTGCTGTTCTTAATCAAAATCGAACAAGTATCAAAGAACCCTGTGGAGTTCGCTCTATTTATGTGGTTTCTGACCCAGTATGACTCACTGTTATCTAGAACCATGGACTGATTTTAAGAAAGTACAAGAGGGGAACCCTCAGGACCTTCTAAGCCTTCAGAGAAGATCTGATGAGTTCTGAGAAGGATTATGTTGATATGTTTGGGCTGAGGTTATGTAAAGACCCTCAGAAGGCTAATTGGTGGGATATACTCTTCCTGAGGGTTCCACTCTTTAGGGCCCATACGGTTCCCCTATTCTTTCTCAAAATCAGTCCATGGTTCTAAATAACAGTCGTCCAGTATCAGAAACCACATAAATGAGTCTTATAGAGATAACTCCACACGGGTAGTTGATACCTGTCCAGTTTTGATTAAGGACAGCCGGAGAACTTTCCGGAGAACTTCAGTGACCTGTGAGCTACCTGGTCCTCGTCAGAACCGGGTGAGGGACGTTACCTCTGCAGGCGAGAGCTGGTCTGCTCCAGGAACCGTTCTCAGTACACACAGACGTGTTCTGGGCCAGTGTGGGATAAAACCCCTCAACACAGCCATAAACCACCGTGCTGTTAAACCGCACACCGCCGTCCCAAAGCCGCACACTGTGGGGCACCTCGGGGGGCTCCCCACACCGGACCTCTGGGGGAAGAGCGCCGCCAGCATTGGACACAAATTCAGGTTATTCAGGAGGTGCACAGTGTATGTAACATTTCCACTGTCAATACACTCGTATTTATGTGTCTTCAATTAAAACTTACTCTGAGCGAGACTGTCTCTGCATTCTCTGTGTTCATTTTATAAATAGATTTGTTCTAGATATTAATGTTATTAGACATTCATGCTGAATCATATTTTTTTAGAATGTTATTAGCCTGTAAATGTATTGTAGTAGATCTGGATATTACAATCACTGTGAAATATACTGCTATTAATTTTATTAATATATATATACACACGTGTGTGTGTGTGTGTGTGTGTGTGTGTGTGTGTGTGTGTGTGTGCACCTTCGCATGTGAAGTGCGTTTGGGCCCACCGTCCGTGTGTGTCACACTCCGACACAGCCCCCGACCCCACGGCGCGATATCCAGTCTCACACTCGTACACAACCTTAGAGCCCAGCTTACTGCTGCCATCCCATAATACTACAGAGTGGGGGAGAGGAGGGGGGGTGCCACATTCTATCTCTGATAGAGAGAGGGACACACACACACACACACACACACACACACTTGCTCCTCAGTGATAACTGTGAGAGAGTAAAGAGGTGATGATAGTGTTGAAGGTGAATCAAGGTGATGATGTTAATGGTCATGATGGTAATGGTGATCAGGGGCGGACTGGGACTAAAAAACGGCCCTGGACTTTCTCCCCAATAGGCCCACCAGATAGAAACAGCCACTAGCAGGGTCCTTCTGATCTCACACAAAGTAACATCACAAAACCAGTGGTGATGATCATGATGTGTTCATGAAAGTAACTTAAGCTTTTAAATACAAATACAACAGCTTTATACGTACCTATTTTCTGTTGGCTTTTCCCTATGGATTTTATGCCTGATAAATGATTGTATTAGCGCCCTCTGCTGGTGTTAGCTGATTTTTCGGTTAAGGAGAAATGCAGCCCGATGGCCGTGGAGCGGACGGCCATTCTGGACTTTTCCAGAACACACAGATTGCCAGTCTGCCCCTGATGGTGATGATGGTAAAGGTGATGGTGGTGGTAAGGTGAATGAAGGTGATGATGGTAATGGTGATGATGGTAATGGTAATGGTGGTGGTAAGGTGAATGAAGGTGATGATGGTAATGGTGATGATGGTTATGGTAATCTTGGTGGTAAGGTGATAGTGGTAGTAAGGTGAATGAAGGCGATGATGGTAATGGTGATGATGGTAACAGTGATGATAAAGATGAAGGTGATGATAGTAATGGTGATGATGGTAATGGTGATGATGGTAATGGTGATAGTGGTAGTAAGGTGAATGAAGGCGATGATGGTAATGGTGATGATGGTAATGGTGATGATAAAGGTGAAGGTGATGATGGAAATGATGATGACGGTAATGGTGATGATGGTAATGGTGATAGTGGTAGTGAATGAAGGCGATGATGGTAATGGTAATGATGGTAACGGTGATGATAAAGGTGAAGGTGATGATAGTAATGGTGATGATGGTAATGATGATGATAAAGGTGAAGGTTATGATGGAAATGGTGATGATGGTAATGGTGATGAGTGTGGTAAGGTGAATGAAGGTTGTGATGGTAATGGTGATGATGGTAATGGTGATGAGCGTGGTAAGGTGAATGAAGGTGAATGAAAGTAAATGGTGATGAGCGTGGTAAGGTAAATGAAGGTGAATGAAAGTAAATGGAGGTTATGATGGTAATGGTGATGATGGTGGTAAGGTGAATGGAGGTGATGATGGTAATGGTGATGATAGTGATAAGGTGAATCAAGGTGGTAAAGGTGATGGTGATGATGGTAAGGTGAATGAAGATGATGGTGATGATGAAGGTGAAGGTGATGATGGTAATGGTAATGATGTTAATGGTGATGATGGTAATAGTGATGATGGTAATAGTAGTGATGGTAATGGTGATGATGGTGGTAAGGTGAATGAAAGTGATGATGGTAATGGTGATGATGTTGGTAAGTAAATGAAGGTGATGACGGTAATGGTGGTGATGAGGGTGAAGGTGATGATGGTAATGGTGATGATGGTGGTAATGTGAATGGTGATGAAGGTAATGGTGATGATGAAGGAGAAGGTGATGATGGTAGTGGTGATGATGGTAATGGTGATGATGGTGGTAAGGTGAAAGGAGGTGATGAATGAAGGTGAATGAAGATGATGATGGTAATGGTGATGATAATAATGGTGATGGTAAGGTGAACGAAGGTGAATGATGGTGATGAAAGTAAATGGATGTGATGAAAGTGATAATGAAGGTAAAGATGATGAAGGTGAAGGTAAAGGTGATGATGGTGGTGAAGGGGATGATGGTAATGGTGATGATAAAGGTGAAGGTGATGATGGAAATGGTAATGATGGTAATGGTGATGATGGAAATGGTGATGATGGTAATGGTGATAGTGGTAGTAAGGTAAATGAAGGCGAAGATGGTAACAGTGATGATAAAGATGAAGGTGATGATAGTAATGGTGATGATGGTAATGGTGATGATAAAGGTGAAGCTGATGATGGTAATGGCAGTGATGGTGGTAAGGTGAAAGAAGGTGATGATGGTAATGGTGATGATGGTAATGGTAATGGTGGTGGTAAGGTGAATGAAGGCGATGATGGTAATGGTGATGATAAAGGTGAAGCTGATGATGGTAATGGTGATGATGGTAATGGCAGTGATGGTGGTAAGGTGAAAGAAGGTGATGATGGTAATGGTGATGATGGTAAAGGCAGTGATGGTGGTAAGGTGAATGAAGGTGATGATGGTAATGGCAGTGATGGTGGTAAGGTGAATGAAGGTGATGGTAATGGTGATGATAAAGGTGAAGCTGATGATGGTAATGGTGGTAATGGCAGTGATGGTGGTAAGGTGAAAGAAGGTGATGATGGTAATGGTGATGATGGTAAAGGCAGGGATGGTGGTAAGGTGAATGAAGGTGATGATGGTAAAGGTGATGATGGTAATGGCAGTGATGGTGGTAAGGTGAATGAAGGTGATGGTAAAGGTGATGATGGTAATGGCAGTGATGGTGGTAAGGTGAATGAAGGTGATGAAAGTAAATGGAGGTGATGAAGATGATGATGGTGGTAAGGTGAATCAAGGTGGTAAAGAGGATGATGATGGTGAAGGTGATGAAGGTCCTGTACCTCTGCACAGGAGGTCCACATGGCTCCAGAACCCGAGAGCAGAACACACAGAGACGTTCTGAGCTCCAGCGTTATAAAAGCCAGACTCACACACGTACAGCGCCGTGGAGCCCAGGATGGAGCCGCCCCCCCACACCCGCTCGGCCCGGGGCAGGGAGGGAGGCTCCCCGCAGTTCACCTCTACGTTAGACAGGACATGCCCACTTAATCACCAGGAACAGTTCTTAGCAGTTATGAACAGTAATGAGCAGTGACAAGCAGCAAAAAGCAGTTATGAGCAGCTATGAACAGTCATTATTGTCATCATGCCATGACTCATCTACAGTCATCTGTTATGTATGTGCAGTTTTCATGTGCAGTAATGGACATATATCAATATATGTTAAGAACAGTTATTACCAGTTATTACTGTTGTTTGTAATTAACAGTTATGAGCAGTTTTCATCTATTTTTGCTGTTATCTGTTATGAGCAGTTATCAGTCATTACTGATATCTGTTATAAACAGTTATTAGCAGTTATTAATGGTTATCTCTTATAAACAGTTATTAGCAGGTATTAATGGTTATCTGTTATGAGCAGTTCTTATCAGTTATTACTGTTATCTGTTATGAGCAGTTATTATCAACTATTACTGTTCTGTTATAAACAGTTATTAGCAGTTATTACTGTTATCTGTTACGAGCAGTTATTAGCAGTTATTACTGCTATCTGTTATGAGCAGTTATTAGCAGTTATTACTGTTAGCTGTTATGAGCAGTTATTAGCAGTTATTACTGTTATCTGTTACGAACAGTTATTAGTAGTTATTACTGTTATCTGTTACGAACAGTTATTAGTAGTTATTTCTGTTATCTGTTACGAGCAGTTATTAGTAGTTATTACTGTTATCTGTTACGAACAGTTATTAGTAGTTATTACTGTTATCTGTTACGAGCAGTTATTAGCAGTTATTACTGCTATCTGTTATGAGCAGTTATGACAGCTATTTGTTGCTTACCCTCGCAGTGCATGCTGGGATTGCTCCATCGTCCCTCCGCAGTGCAGACTGACTGGTTCCCTCCTCCTCTCCACACAAACCCGTCCGCACACTCGAACCGCACAGTGCTGCCGAAGTGAGTCCCAGACCAGGGCCGCGGGACCGCATGGGAAACAGAGAGGGGGGGACCACAGTCTACCACTACACACACATACCCACACACACACACACATACACACACACACACACATAAGCGAAGTGCCTTGCGGAGTTAAAGGTCTGAAAGTGTGTGTGGGTGCTGTTTAGTGAGTGTGTGGGTGGTGTTTGGGGAGTGTGCGGGAGCTAATTGGTGAGTGTGCGGGTGGTGTTTGGGAAGTGTGTGGGTGGTGTTCGGTGAGTGTATGTGTGGTGTTTGGTGAGTGTGTGTGTGGTATTTGGTGAGTGTGTGTGTGTGGTGTTTGGGGAGTGTGTGGATGGTGTTTGGTGAGTGTGTGTGTGGTATTTGGTGAGTGTGTGTGTGTGTGTGTGTGTGTGTGGTGTTTGGTGAGTGTGTGTGTGGTGTTTGGTGAGTGTGTGTGGGTGGTGTTTGGGGGAGTGTGTGGAAGGTGTTTGGTGAGTGTGTGTGTGGTGTTTGGTGAGTGTGTGTGTGGTATTTGGTGAGTGTGTGTGTGGTGTTTGGTGAGTGTGTGTGGGTGGTGTTTCGGGGAGTGTGTGGAAGGTGTTTGGTGAGTGTGTGTGTGTGGTGTTTGGTGAGTGTGTGTGGTGTTTGGGGAGTGTGCGGGTGGTGTTTGGGGAGTGTGTGTGTGGTGTTTGGCGAGTGTGTGGGTGGTGTTTGGTGAGTGTGTGGGTGGTGTTTGGTGAGTGTGTGTGTGGTCTTTGGTGAGTGTGTGTGTGGTGTTTGGTGAGTGTGTGGGTGGTGTTTGGGGAGTGTGTGGAAGGTGTTTGGTGAGTGTGTGTGTGTGTGTGGTGTTTGGGGAGTGTGTGGGTGGTGTTTGGGGAGTGTGTGAAGGTGTGTAGGTGTATGATGGTGTGTGTGAAGGTGTGTAGTTGTATGATGGTGTGTGTGAAGGTGTGTAGGTGTATGATGGTGTGTGTGAAGGTGTGTAGGTGTATGATGGTGTGTGT
>JBBPCY010071344.1:0-11989 GCA_037974405.1 Brachyalestes nurse
AGTGGTGGTTTGCTGAAGGTAGGATTCGAACCCATGACCTCTTGGTCCAGAGGCAAGTATCCTACCCACTAGGCCACCACCACCCACGCATGTGAAATCATTTAATCTCCACAGTGCTTTTATATTGTTACAAAGCAGCCTCAGAGAAATCTGGGCGCAGACCTGTGATGACTCAGATGAGTGCAACGGCACTTAAAAAACATCTCTTGTGAAGAAGTACACTTCGGAAAGTGATCCATCGAGCACTAATGACTACTCTTGCATCAGCTGTCACTGCTTGTAATGGTATGTGACATTTGAGTCTCGATAATAATGACTAAAAAAAGAAAATACTAAGGAAATTTACAGATCCTGTGTAAGCTTCATTTGAAATAAAAAGCAACTTTTTGGTTTGTCTGAACCAATAACAGACATATTTGAATCAATAGCACAGCACAACCTGTCTACTGGAAAAATTTGGGCTGGTAATATGAAAAAAAAACACCGGAAAGATGATTAATGCACACTTCCTCTGAGTCACATGAGGCACAACCACATCTTTTCAAACATCAATGTGTCAAAGTACTGCTAAATATGCTTGGAGGAGAACACTAATTGTTAACAGTAGTCCAATCTGATTAGCACAAAGTTGAGTGATGAGCCATACTACCTATTCAGAGAGAACAGAAACAGCTTTTGCCCACAGGCTGTGGCTCCACCCGGGTCTCACAATCTTCAGATAAAATCCTCAAATTATGAAAAATACTTTCTGTTTTTTGTTTTGTGTTGGGGTCTTTTATTATGAAGGCTGAGCACACACTTATATTTGTTTACAGAATGTGTTTCAGCTGACCTGTGTACTCTGAAGATGAGATGTTTGTGTTGATTGGGTTTTGGGGTTTTTGTGTTATGTATTTAAGTTAATTTGTGGTGGACCTTAGTGTCGGTCCACCGTCATACTGAGTGGCTCTGGTTGTATGTTCCCTCATCTTCTTTTGGTTTGTGTTTGTTTCTGGCCCTCGTGCCTGTGTTTTTGTTATGAATAAAAAAGCTAAAATGGATGTCTGCGTTTGCGCCTGCCCTCATTCGGGTGTAAGGGGAAACCATGACTGATAAAAGGTTTATTGTTTACCAAATGCTTTCTTAGCAGTATCTTGAAGTCTTCTGTCTTCATTGTTTAACCTTCTGTTGTAACACGCATAGCAAAGGATCCATGATCCACGATAAGAAATCTATAAATACCTTGGTCGTCACTTATAGGTAGTCTTTTTAAATATAAATCATATATTTGATTCACTGACACTGTACACAAATGGTGTACTCATGTCTACATGCCTGCCTACATATATACATCAATTGCCACAATCAATAAAAAAATATTACAATGATTAAATGGGGAGGTAACAATTTAAAAAGACTTCTCCCAAATTTGGAGAATGTTTAAACCTCTAGCAGCTAAATGAGTCCCTTTTTCACGCATCGAGGGTACCTCTAATTCCAAAAGCATAATTTTATGCTTTCACTCAAGCAGATATTTGAAAGGTCAATTTAGCTTGTATTTGTGTGGTTCTTCACTGAGGTTCTTTACTCTAACTCAAGTTAAGATAATAGTGTGTTTTTCTCCACTTATTGTCTTTTTACTGAGATGTGTCATAACAGTGTCATAGCATGTGTCAAAAGGCTGATATCTGTTCACCTCAGACACAAAACTTGCGTTACTGAGGTGTAATTGTAATTGGATACATTTTTTGCCTGATCCGCAAAGGCGAGCTGAAAGATTTTGGTAATCCAGAGGGCCGGACAGTAGATGAGCAATCAGCAGTGCTCTCATTAATCATTTTGCATTTGGCCTCCTAGTTTTCTCCACAGCTATGGGCTGAAGCATGTAGCTGCTCCCTCAAGCTTTTAGCTGCTCTCTGTCAGAAACCATAGCTGATGCACTTCCTCTGGAGGAACCAAGGAACAGATGTGGGAATTGTTTTTACTTTTATTTTTTCCTAAGAAAGAACAGCGGGAATCACATTTGGCACTGTAGGGAGTACAGGTACAGGTAGGGAATGCAAAAGTGCAAAAGTAGGTTGAAGTAGATGCACACACATTTTTGAGCCTCTTGCTGATGCTTCTAACTCCAACAGGAGCTCAGATTCTTACCTGAAAACTGTCCCTAATGTTGCCCGCAATTTCAGTTGGTAAGGGATCCTTAGAAACTTAAGTGATACAGATTGACCATAATGTTGAGAGGTCACCGACACTTAAGTCATTGCAAGTAATTGTGGTGGTTCATGTCAGAAACATTTGCCCTCTAAGATACATTTCTGTTCCCGTATTTACACACGGTTGAAATACATGTATTACAACCCCTAGGTGTGTCAAAGTACATTTCAAGAACCATCATCAAAATATGTCACTAATATATCTGAAAGCCAGAAGGTGAATGCTCAAAGTGGACCAATAACGGTGTCAGCCTCATTTTGTTAAGAGAGAACAGTGCTTAGCATCACTTGCCACAGTGGTCCCTATGGACCACATTAACCAGCAGGGAGATGAAGGGCAATTTACATGATTAATTGCCTGCCTGAGGGTTAAAGAAATGTTTACTGAAGGAAGAGAAGTTTGAAGGCCACTCTGTGTTTTAACCTGTAAATGATTATTAGGTGACATAAATGCCAGCAAGTTTGCAGAAGAGCCCCTTGTTTGCCTTCGAATACAACAAAAAATTCTCAAAACTACAATAGATGTTTATAGAGTGTTATCTACCCCTTTAAAAGGACTATTTTTTTTTTTGCTTTTTGTCCACTTGTGACATATATGGGTTTTATTTGACAAAAACGTTTTTTAACCTTTATTTGTCCTGTGCCTCATAGACTGATTTAGGTAAATAAGCAAAGTTCCATTTGGATGTACTAGACTAAAATGCTCCTTAATTGCAAATGAGTGGAACCAAAATACTGAAATCTAAATAGATGGATATAATGTTAATACATTGGTTTTTTTTTACATTTTTTTCGCATGCATGGCTCTTATAGATGAGTGGGTAAAACATTCCTTATTCTACGATGTATGCCTTTTAAACCCTTTTATGATCTTGAAAATATTAAACAGGGAATAGATCATTAAGCTATTGAAACTGAACGAGTTTTTTTGCCTGCCAAAATGATTTCACTCACCATGTGTTTAGTAAACCAGCTATTAATAATGATAATCCATCCATTATATAAACTGCTTATAATAACCAGGTTTGCAGTGGGTGCTGGAGCCTGTCCAAGCACTTATGGGACAAAAGGCAGAGAAACACCCTGGACAGGTTGTCAGTTCATAACACAGCAAATACACAGACAATGATATTCACAGTGACAACAATTTATCATCCCCAATTCACCTGACATGCATGTCTTTGGATTGTGGGAAGAAAACCACACTCCTGCTGGTTAATCAGGCAGCATGCAAAGTCTACAAAAGATGACAAAATAATGATGACAGTGATAATGATAAATCACGAACAAATCATTAAGCTGATTCAATGTGAATCAAGTAATCATGACAGCCCTAATGTACACAATACAATGTTTTGTTTATCATTTGGGAACAAGAGTCTGATTGCAAGAATTGTACAAAGGTTTACCCTCTTTACTGCAGGGAGCACATTACTTCCCTAAAAGCTCTAATAAAGGAGCAGCCCATTACTATCGATTATTTTTTCACATGTGGCCTTGGCTTGAGCTAAAAGGTATAAAGCAGCAAAAAGGAAGAGTTTAAAGGACCATTAGAACATTTTTGGAGGTTAGACATGCTATAATCGACTCAATAAAGTTGGATTTTTTTTTTACTTTTTCTATCCTGGCAGCAAACAGATATGCTCAGAGCTTGAGCGATCAAACACATTCTTCCTCTAAAAGCGAATATTCATGCACTGGCTTGCTGTATGATTACCTTTCTTATTAAATGTGCTCTCATTCCCTATATTGTATTTTATGTTCCCCTCCCATAGGAATAATTACACAGTGGGGAAGAAGTGTAGAAAAATAAACTTTTATAAACTGTGTGCACAGCTGTCCAAGCATTAAAGCATGCACAAATATGATTTACTAGAGAAAGATGAATTCTGCTTGTGGAAGCCATTACCGCTAAATAATACTAAAGGAATACTTCAGCTTTTTAGATGTATTTTACCTGGCTCATCTGTATCATAGGACTTACCATTTCTACATATTTTCTGTATGTACATACATACATATATTTATATATATATATATATATATATATATATGTGTGTGTGTAGGATAAAATGCAGCGAGGAGAAAATACAGATCAAATACAGTGCAGAGCACAAGATACAGAGTGCAACAAACACATAAGAGCAACAATACAACATGACAAAACATTTGGTGTAGCCGACAAAAGCAGCTACAGTACGGTAAAAAAAACTGCAGTACTGTGATATTGTATTCTAGCAATGGAGTCATTAAGTGTGCAAAAATGCAAATATAGAGGTACAGAGCAATAAATAATGATTGAACAAACAGACAGAGAATATGTGGTATATAATAATAGCAAAAATGCTTCCCACTCTGGCAGTGGAGGCCAGTATGATACAGAGCCTTTTGCCAGATAGAAGGAGGGATTATGCGTAACAAGTGTCATCCACAATGCTGGTGGCTTTGAGGTTGCAATGTGTGGTATCCATGTTTGTGGTGGGGGTAGAGAGACCCTGATAGTCCTCACAGCTGTCCTCACTATCCTCTGAAGAGATGTGATCCTAAATGGAACATATTTTGTACCATGTCATAATAGAGAATGCTCTCTATGCTCCCTATGTAGAATGTGGTGAGGATTGAAGGAGGTCTGAAGTTTGCCATGATACAATCTCCACTGAGGATACATTGCTGTTCAATGGAGAGTGATTTTGTCATACTCTCCTTGTCATTCCAACTGATGTGTCATCAGCAAACTTGATGGTGGTTTAAGCTGTGCATTGCTACACAGGCGTGGGTCAGCAGTGTGAAAAGCAGAGGGCTGAGCACACAACCCTGGGGGGGCCCTGTGCTCAGCATGGTGGTACTGGAGATGTTTCTCCAAGTCCTGACTGACTGAGGTCTCCCAGGATCCAGTAGCAGAGGTGTTTATGCCCAGCAGTCACAGCTTCCCGATTAGATGCTGAGAAATTATGGTGTTCAATGCTAAATTGATCTTGTTTTCTAACAAAAGTATATTTTTTGTCCAGGTGGACGAGTACCAGATAAAGGGTGGGGGTGAAGTTAAGCAGTTAGGACAATACATCAACAGCAAGGGGTCCAGTGAGCAGGAACGCTCTAATTTAAAATGCCTCATGATGAGCTGCTTGAAGTACTTAATCAGGTTGGGTTTGAGTGCGAGGAAATAATCATTAAGGAAGGACATTGGTGACTTATTTGACAGAGGGATGATGGTGGTAGCTTTGAAGCATGTTGGAATGACAGCAGTGCTGATGTCTGTGAGAACATCTGCCAGATAGTCGGCACATCCTTTAAGCATCCAGCCTGCCTGATCTGGCAGCCTTCTGACTCTAAACAGAGTTGGTCAGACAGAGCACTGGGTCATTGGGGGGTTGTGTAGTTTTTGTCTTGATACCATATAATTTTGCAGTGCATAGAAGTGATGCAGTGAATCTGTGAGAGAGTCCTAACTGTCACAGGCATGTGGAGATGTCCTGTTGGTGATGGCCCAAATGCACTGCCAGATGTGTTGTATGTAACCAGTGTCCTGGAAGTGACTGTGGATTTTCTGAGCATAATATGATGGCCCTGGGACGGGTTGGCCCTCTCTGATGTAGCCAGTCACTGATGCTGTTTACTAATCTAGGTTGGTAAAGCTACCATAAGTTGCAGCACCCTAAACCTGTACCAGTCAGGGTGTTAAAAGCAGTGTGAACAGGTTTGGCATGTCTGATAAGCAGGCTGTGGGCTTGGATCAGTATTACAGAGATGTGGTCTGAGTAGCCAAGGTGGGAGCAGGGTTCAGTGTGGTTCACTCCAGTGATGTTTATTTAAACACAGTTCAGCGTGCTGATGGAATTTAAGGAGAAATTACTTGTGATTTGTATGGTTGTGGATGTGAGTTTTGGAGCTCACTGAAGGCTCTGTAAAGTTCAGAAGCCAGCATGTTGTTAGCATTATTTCTGGCCGGGGTAAGGCTGTTGCTGAATTCCTGTGGTAAATAAAGTGGTCTGTATCTAACAGTCACAGACTTCTGCAGAAGTGAGCAGTAACAAGAGACCAGCAGAGACCAGTAAATGTTGACGTACAGACATAAACCCTCACCTTTAGTTTTTGCTGGTAAAAGCTGTGATTCTGTCCAAGCAGAACGTTATCATGTTGCTAATCTGGTTAGCCGTCTCCGGAATGCTGTCACTGAACCATGTCATTAATTAACCATTAATGCTAGCTTTTAGCCCAGCATGTCCCTTTGGCATGTCCCCTCCTCAGGCCAGCAGCATCAAACTCTGAATATATGCAATGGAACTCTGAATATATGAAATTAAACTGAAAGTATGCAATGAAACTGAATATATGGAATAAAAAGCCTGCCACAGGCACCGTGGGAGACACATTTGTAGCTGTAAGACCACCATCATTTAAAATCTCTGGAATTTAGAAACAGTTTCTCATTTGACTATTCAATTTAAATTAAACCCCACTGTTGATTTGCCATTTAGACTAAGATATAATTAACTGCTGTTACAATGGATGCCTACAAGTATCCGCTTCCAGCTACCTCCAATCCTGCTGGTGATTTTCCAAAATCATACTCATTTCACCTTTTCCTGTGAGAGCATCATTGGCTTGTAGTGACAGAAAGCTCAGTTTGTCCTTGCTTAACCTTTCTGTCACTGAACAACAAACACATTACTGCCAGTGCTAGCCCCAAGTGTAAGGCAGTAGCTGAAAGAGGTGTTCAGGCTGCGAGTTTCTTGTCATGTTGCATGAGGAGTTCTGCAGGTCAGGTGTCACTGCTCATGGCTACCACACAGCACTCAAATTCTGTAGATACAATGAAAACAGTCTAGTCTTACACATGGAGGGCATCGAAGGCACCGAAGCTTAGTTCTGGTGAACACTGACTACAGAAGTCAGAGGTCAGAAGTTCTAGTCAGGGGTGGAAAGAGTACAGCCTTACTGAGGTCTTAATTCACTTACTAAGGTCATAATTCAGTTAGTACAAATATTTAATACTTAATATTTCGTACAAATATTTAATATTTAATTTACCTGAGTATGAGCAGATAAGTCATTGTGAATTAAGTCATGGTTATTTAAAATGACAAAAGAAAGAGAAATTGTATAACAGCACAGTTTTTAGCTATGATTAGCTTTAGTTGGTTGCTACTGACATAGAGATATAAAGAGCAACAATAAACACAGCCTATTCATGTACAGCTTATGCCAGAAATAGCTATATAATTTGAATGTTAAGTAAATTAGATTTTATGGTGAAAATTAGCTTTTAACTAAAAGGACCTGGTATTTGCATGCTACCTACATATGGACTTCATAATACATACATAAATATTGAAAACTGTATTTAAAAAGCAATAACAGCAAAATAACCAAGTATTTATAAACAGCTTCAGTACTGTCAAGATGGCATGAGATTTTGATATTCAGAAGTAGTGATATTCTACAAACTAAAGAAAGTTACATCCTATAAACTAAAGTGATTGTGACTAAAGTGATAAGTTCCATTTATAGTGCTATTACGGAGTGCCATTCCCTGGTCACAGAACGTATAAGGCAGACATAAAGCTAGTTCAGTTCTTTGAAAGATTTTGATGTGCTTAAATTAAAAAAGTGATTTTCATACGTCACTTCAGTTTAAGGGCATTTTCAGTAGGACTGCTCTTAATAGTTCCCTGGGAACTCTTCATAATTGTATTATAAATGAAACGGAGGTGTATAATTTTAGTTAAAGGCCTTTTGAGTGTGGTGGAGGTGCTGAACAGACAGCGCCCTTCCATCTGCTGGGCCGCTTCAGCACCCTGGACAGCAACAGCTCCACTCACAGAGGCTGGAAGCCAGTGCCCCGAAACGAGCTGCACCTGGTTACGATAAATAAGTCACCATCATTGAGGAAAGAGGCCAATATAAACGGAGCCCCACGCCAAAGCATGGAGACGTTGTCATCTATGCTTACTTATCTATGCCACACTTTCTGCTTCCCTACTACAGATTCCAGCCCCAAAGACTACCCGCAAGCCTTTTGAAGGTGCTGGTGCCTTGTGCCTGTTTTTTTGCTACCAGCTTACCAACTAAAGACTCCTCCCAAAGGACCACGCCATTCACCACCTTGCACTTTCTGGACACCCTCTTCCCTCTACCATATACGTGTGTATATATTTATTTATTATTAATAATAAATATTACATAATGTTACCATTTATTGATAATACACAGTATACAGTATACAGTAATACAGAATGATAATACGCATCTTAAAGTTCCTACGTAGGTACTCTAGTTGAAATAGTGGAAATGTTTTTGTACCTTGTTATGATTATAAAATAAAATAAAAAAAGAACATTTGGCTAAAAATAAAAATTATGTAATTTCTGAAAAGAAGAATTAAATCACAGGGTAAGCTGTATTCAAGCAGCACAACAAGTGTATCTTTCAGAGCATTCAGTGTATCTGCTAGAACACTCAGTCATTTTTAAGTACCCATAAACATTAGGGAGAAAGCTTCTTAGGAAGAACAGCACAACCCTTGTTCAATAGTTAGCCCTGACATGATACAGATGGAGAGTTTCATACTGCCCACTAAAACCCATGCTATGGTTCTCACTTAGAGATAGTGGGGAGAACAAACAGCAATACAGTATGTTTTCCAGCACTTTTCTGAAACAGCAATAACAAGAGAAATGTCCTATCTAGCCTCGCTTCAGGAGTTTTTTCCTTTCTATCAAAAAAAGCCGGCAAACCATCAACAAGGCAATAAACTGAAAAAAGCAGAAATCCTTTCCCATCCCTCAGCTTAGCTCTGATCTCAAACTTTATGACCAAGATAGATGCTCTGAAATCAAAAATATATATTTTTTTCACTTGTGAATAGCTGAAATATGGTAGTATATTTTAAAGCTGTAACATTTAAGATTTCGTTCAAGATTTTGTTAATGTTACAATGATAAAATCAGATGGATCAGTAAACACTTTTTTCTGGTGTCCTAAATTAGGGATATAGTGTCAGTATTTAAATATTGCATTTACTTGTGAGAAACAGAAACAAAAGAAAAAAATCAGTAAAATGCCACTTTTATAGTATTTTAAATGTTGCTCATAGTTGCGTTTAAATAAGTGTATAGTATTCTAGTTGTCTATTGACTTTCTCCACTTTAGCTAATATTAGCTAGGTCCAGAAATAATAAAAATATGGTTCTTTGACAATCTAGTCATTATCCACTTCCAAAGTATTGTGTATATAAAATAAAAAGTACATAGCATTTATAGTATGTACATAATTTAGCTTCATAATACCAGTACTGCCATCTGAAGAAGTAACCAACCAACATGCCTATGTTGACCTTGGCAATATTTTTTGTTCTGAGATTTGATCTGCAGAATGAAGACTATTTGACAGCATGACTGGTGCCGGTGATGATTCTGTTGTCAACTTAATTTATAATAGCTTAATAATTTGTTACAGTTGTTTCAATGCAAGTGTGACATTCGAGGGAAAGTTATAATAGGTAGTATATCACAATAATGCACTGAAAAATAGGCTGTGTTTGCTTCAATAAGAATGATTTTCTGGATTAAAATGACATTAATAACCATAAACTAATAATAATAAATTATTTTAAATAATAATAATAATAATAATAAGAAGAAGAAGAAGAAGAAGAAGAAGAAGAAGATGAAAAAGAAGAAGAAAAATATTTTTTTAAATTTACTTCATCACAGAAGCTGAAACGCTAAATGGCAATTACTGGGGACAAGCAGAATCTGTGAACTGGCCCAAGTAGAAAGAAGTTTTTTTAAATTATTCCACAAATGGGTTGTAATGAGCTAGGGTTATATGCCTCCTAGACGTCAGCTTGCAAAACAAGCAACACAAATCATTGTTGGTAATTATCGAGCCATTTGCCAAAAAGTACTCTGCCTAGTTTTGCTAAACACTATGTCGTTGACCAAATATAGATAAAAGGCCTACAATATACACAAGAACAACAATTTTCATGTATATTCACAATAAAGCAAGATCCCATGACAAGAGATCTATAAGATTTTGAGATGAGTAATTCACAACATTCACAAAACCTGCCACAGTTTTAATTTTATGTAAATTTGTGATTTGAACTGCCAGCAGAAGGTATGAAGGTACAGCTCTGTGCCTGTAGTTTTATTTGTGCCTAAAAGCATCTAGACATTTCTGAAAGACAGCATAGACTAAAGATTTCTTCGTCTACAATTGTCACAACTTTCTGAATCTTCATGGAACTAAAGCAAGGATCCTTATCATTTTGGTAATTTATGCTTCAACAGATACCTTTCATTGTTTAAGCAGCACATTTTCACTTGTGTCTCTTGACAATCAGTCATCTCCTCAGCAAAGTGTTCATGTTCTCAATGGAGCACGGTAACAGTCACCATTCTGTTCCAGCTTAGTTTCATTCAGTGTAAGCACTCAAATCATCTTAGTGACATTCTGTTGCCATAGTAACAAGTTGGAACGTCTGTATGAGATGACATTTTGTGTTTTTTTGTGTTTTTTTTTTTTTTTTTTTTAGTCAAGAGAGAAGAGGAGATGAACAAACAAGGAGGTGTTCTTCCATGCACTCTGTCTATTCTTCAATCCATTTTTGTGAGCTGAGTGCAAAAAAACTAGCTTACAAAAACCTGCTGATAGAAAACGCTGTGCAAAAGGTACACCAAGTTAATAAATGTCTCTAAATGTAACAACGTTCTGATTTAATCACAAAATAATTATTAGTCTAAAACCTTTACATTCAAACAGGCCACTCAACAAACCCTGCAGTGGAGACACGTTTGGCATGTGGCGTCAACGAATATGAGTGGAATTGCTGTCGAATTCGAACATAACATATAAAAAGGGCTCTTGCTGTGCTGTGAAAACACTGAAAGTATGTCTTGGAGGGTCTGGAGAGATGCTGCTTTGATGCAGGGAGGAGATATCGCCGTTGAAAAGAGGGATATTGCTGAAGCGTCTTGTTTTACTACTGTAACATACTATGTGAGTCTTTCCATTGTGAAACTGGAACACTACAGAGAGGTTCAACAGGTTGCTTATTATCCTCTACCCTCAAAATGTTTGGCCTTCAATTGACTGCTATTGTTGTTACTTTGTACCAACAGTTTAGCAAGGTTGGGGACAGTTCATGCTAGGCTAATCAATATAGTAAAAAAGAGACACCCCTAGGTCTTTCTATTAAGAAAACTGATAACACTGAAAGCTTTGGGTTTTGGAAGATAAATCTGTGGTTTACACCAACAGCCTTTTTATTCTGGTACTTTGTCTGTTGTGCAAATCCTGGAAAAAATTGCTTCTATTTGTGGCCACATGATTAAGGACATGGATCTCTACAACCCATAAGGTGAAAAGAATAACAGAGCCTACAAAAGAATAAATGGTTCAGATCCAGTAGGGTTTAGCATTTTAGATTAATTTTGGGTAACATTTCATGTGAACCCTGCTACATAACACTGACATAATTGTGCCATGTCATGGTAGAATTTATTTGTAGGCATAAATTGCCCTACTCTTTAGTATAACAGTGTCATGTGAATTTTACCAGTAATTGTCTAAGCACATCCTGTAATATGTGATGCATTGGCATTTATTTAACAAGTGAAAAGTAGTTGCCCTTTCAAGAATGACTGCTATTCAAAAGCACTGGTTGACTGTTGTTATTGTTGCTGTTGACTAGAGACTCTCAAACTCCTCTACACTCAGACTCCAACACAAACTACCTCTACTGACTCTAACTGTTCCTCCTCACTCAGACTCCAACACAAACTACCAC
>JBBPCY010071345.1:0-11989 GCA_037974405.1 Brachyalestes nurse
CTGCCTCACTCTCCATGCTAGCTTTGTTTTTGTCTGAGTTGCTGTCGCACGCAGGTCTCCCGTAGATGACGTCACGCGCCTATCAGACAGACATCTGCCTGCCGTTGACAGGTTACTGTGAACTTGATTTTATTAGTAAAGCAGCAGTAACTTAATGCAACGTTACTTGAATTGTAACAGTAATCTAATTACCCATTTTAAATTGTAACGCGTTAGATTACTACGTTACTAAAGAAATGATCAAATTACAGTAACGTGTTACTAAGTAACACGTTACTGCCCAACACTGCACATAATACATAGTAAAAACAAAAATACAGTGTATTGTGTTTATTTTTGTTTTATTTAGTATATTTAGAAATAGTAATGTGCAAACACATTCACCGCTCATATGAACAGATTGTAAATATTATTTTTGCAGGTGCTCAGAATTTTGCACAGTCCTGTACATCATAGATCTCTCTTTCTCTCTGTTTTCTGCACTTTCATAGCTTGCTAATAAATTAACGAGTTGGATGAGATTACGCTGGAATTCCATTGTTTTTTATTTCTACCTAATGGAATGGTTATTAGAGAGATTAGCTCCATTCTAGAGAAACTCGGGATCAGGAGAGTTGAGATTCTTCACAGTAGGGGTGAATGGAACCAGACATATGAGGAGTTTAATGTCCCTAAAAACTCCCTGACAGAAAGTTATTAAATGAAACAGTTATAAACAAACGACATGATACCTGAGGCATTGTTTTTAGGATAGTTTTGAGGAGGTTTTGGTCTAAAACACATTTTTATTCTATTATTATAAACCAAACATTATTTATCAGAAGTGCTCTGATGAAGTCTTCATGCGCCACCTGCTGGGCTCATGCTAGCTGTACACTAACCCCCCCACCCCCCAACCATGTAGGGCCCCCAAAACTGAGCTGCGTAGGGCCCCCAAACTGCTAAGAACGGGCCTGATTCCTTACTAGTGTCGGGGTTCCCGGGCACGAGGCAGGGACTCAGAACAGAATCAATAACATTTAGTCATCGTTTTCCTCTTCCTTCAACAGCTTGCTCTACAAAACAAGTTGCAGATTTCAGACCAAAAAGCCTTCAAGAAATAATTTAGTATAATCTGGAGCCCTGCTCCAGTTTTTAAATGAATCCTTCCATTCAGCTTTGTGTATCCTCCTCCTGAGCTCTGCAAGTTCAGTTCATTTTCTTGTTCTCTGAGAAGTTTGAGTAAGTTAAGTTTTTGACATGGCATTTGTTGGCATTTGTTGTGCTCAGTGAAAAGGTGGGTCCTTAGCTGCTGTCTCAGCAATTCTGACAGTCCGGGTAAGTTCATTCCACCACTTTAGTGCCAAAACTGAGAAAAGTCTTGATGCATGTCCTCGATTTTTGAGAAGAGGTGGGTCAAGACAGGCTGTGTTTGATGCTCTAAGAAGGTGAACTGTGACCCTTGGTCTGATCAGTACTGACAGATAAGATGGAGCTGGATGATTTTCGACATTGTAGGCGAGGTTTAAATCTAATGTGAGCAGCCTCGGGAAACCAAAGTGGTGTTTAAAAATTCTGATGTACTGAAGACCAGATATGCTGCTGCATTCTGGATCAGCTGTAGGAGCCTGGAGGTTTTCAGAGGATGGCCAATCAGGAGTTACAGTAGTCCAGTCTTGAGATAAAATGACTGGATGTGTATCTGAATGGTGTCAGTGGTGAGGAACAGACAAATTCTTCTGATCTTATAAAAAAAACTACCTGTAAGTTCAGAAGTAGTTATTGTGAGATGAAAATGGGTAATGGCACCCAAGGCTCATTGATGTGCATAGGGAGTGAATCCTAACCCATATGATTCAATACCAGAAAAGATCTAGTGTAGCACAAACTCTTGAAAATGGTAATGTTGGCTATGATAGAAAGATGTCTGAATACACAGTGCATCACTGCAGATCGGTGAGCGTGCCCATGTTCTCCCTGTAAACCACGGAAAGTACTTACAATGGGTACATGGGAACCTTAGCAATGAAAAAAGTGGATCAGGTTTGATGAATCGTGTTTTCTTCTACATCAGGGATACTCAAATATAAAGCCAAAAGGTCCACTTAGTGTCAAGTCAGGGCAAGATCCGGAAAAGTCCAATTCCAAAACAAAAAACAAAACAAAACTGATAAGTCTGATAAAAAAAATGTGGTGGGTCTGTTAGTGTGAGAAGTGACACTTTTTTTCTGCCACCAGTTGTTTAAACTGGGGCACAAAAATTGTAAAAGCCAGGCGTAGGCACTGTTTTAAGTGTTCATCGGTGAGTGTACTGCGGAAAAAGCAGATTCACAACAGTAGGTTGAGGGAAACGTGGTGAGAATTTGAAGAGCATCACCTGCTGCAATAACAGTCTTTGTCCAGAAGGTGGCAGCGTCACAATGAGCCTCCTGCAGTGCCGTTAGAATTTGAGTGTGAGTGAGTCGTGTTGCCATAGTGATGCAACTTCGGTCTGTTTTGATTATGCCTGAACGAAGAGGAGTGGAAGGACATGGGGAAAAACATACAGAAACGCTGAATCATTGATTGTCCGCCTATTGAGTACCCCCGTTCTACATCATGTGGACGGCTGTGTGTGTGTTTGCTGTTTACCTGAGAAAGAGATGGTACGAGGATGCACTGGGGAAGAAGGCAAGTTAGCAGAAGCAGTGTGATGCTCTGGAAAAGGTTCTGCTGAAACACCTTGAGTCCACCTAACTAAACATTCATGGGGGTTTGTCTGTCTGTCTGTGCTGACCCCATGTACAGTGAGGATGGTTGAATTGCTGGTAATTGTTGGTATTGCTGACATTAGACAGGTCTTGGTGTCAGAATGTCTCCTAAACCACAATCTGATAAACACCTGCATAACCACAAGTGGTGTCGAGAACCACCAAAGACAGGTGTCTACAGTTTGCCAGGCATTACTGGAAGTTTCAGTGGAACAGTGTTTTAAGGGATGGGAGGCATTGACAGTGTAGGACATGCAGAAAAATACCTCACGCCGACTGTGAAGTATGGTGGTGGACCTGTGATCTTGTGGGGCTGTTTTTGTTCCAAAGGCACTGGACAACTATTTATTTGGATACAATGGCTCATGAAATCCATCAAGTACCAGCTTTAAACTCAAGCTTGACTGTCTCAGCAAGGTAGATCAAATTGAGTCGAGGATCTTCCAGTAGAATAATGATCCAAAGTATAAGCACAAAACAAAAAGTCAACACAATCAGTCCCCATGACCTAAACCCCTCAGAAAACATGTAGGATGAGCTGAAAAGTAGAAGTGTGGACCTTAAAATCTGAAGGATCTATAGAGAACCAGTTTATAAAGAAATGATTTCAATAATAGATTTTTTTCCCATTCAGTTTTGATGTTTACCAGGGGTTTGTGGAGGGAACTGTTTGTGCTTAGGAAAACCTAATTTTGTGAATTTACAGTGCCCTATACCTCCGTGCCCCTTCACATTTAGTGAGGATCATAAAAAATATTTTGAAACAAAACTAAACAGTGTAATATGGCAGCAAGCAGTGATGAAGAAATAGTTAAAATGTAGAAACACTAAACTTTTCATGAAACATTTCACTAATATAGCCCTTTTTTGGCCACTTTCACTTTCTTTTTTTCACTTTTGCTTATTTTAGCCCTGTTTGATGGATTCTTTATTCAAACTCAATTGGCGTAAGGGACAAACACTAATGACAATCAAACTTCCGTGAGGCTTAGGGTGTTTTCACTCTTAGCTCGTTTCATACTTTTAAAGCTCAATCAGATCGCTTAGTCAGCATTTTTTGTGCATATGTGAATACAGCAAACGAACTCAGGCCACTTTTAAAAAACCCAAACTGAGACCACATTGGGAGGTGGTCTCATCCCGATTTACTTTAAATCTGAGGCACGGTTCGTATAACTCGCGTGTTATTAATATATAAACATACAAACATGGCATGTTACAACACCATTACTCCATCAATTATACTTTGGATAATCAAAAAATGAGACGACAGACAAAATACAATAAAGAAATAAACTAAAACAAATTGAAAAAACACTTAAACTCAATAAATAATAAGAATATTAGTAGCATAGATCTTTGAAGTTTATAGAGCTTTTAACCATCTACTTTCATGTAAAAAAAAAACACTTTTAATTGGATGAGAAACTAAGGAATGAACAGAAAAAACTTAGGTCCCATCTGAGCTGATGTGGAGCAGAAAGAGGACAGAGTCCCCTTTCAAATGAACACTGTGAACATAAAAAGAACTGAGTTCACTTTCTGTCAGTCCAATTTTTGGACTGCTTCTAGAGGACTGGGTTCGATTCCTTTAAAGAAGACTATGTGTGAAAACACCCTTAGTCTGAACAGGATCTGTGCCAAATCCAACATAGGGGCCTCACCAATTAGATTGACTCATCCATTTGCCATGCGTTAGCCTTGGGACATCCTACAGTATCACCTGATTTGTGAATCAGGTATTTAATGCAAACAAATATTTATCAGCCAAAATAAAATGTATTACATCACCCCCTACTGGTCAAATGACACATAATTTGAGTTATCTGAGTTATCACCTTAATAGCTGTTTGACGGCATTGCCGCCAGTTTTGATTGGCTGCGTAGGATGAACACTTGCCATTGTCCAGAACTGCACACCACTCTAGTATTAGATCTTAAACTAATAGATAAGTTCAGATAAGTTCAGGAGAGGACAGCTTTATAGAGTCCTTTGACGCTTTTCTGTCCAGTGGTTCCATGACCATATCTGAGCATTTTTTTAATTTGCTTAAGACCTTCACTGTTGACTAATTAATAAAGAACCCTTTAAAAAATATCTGTACCACTGAGGCCACAGAAGAGTTTGTAACCTGCTATGTGAACAGGAGCCCTAGATCACCTTCCAAAGTCTGCAAGGACTGGATCTTCTAAGATTCACCCACAAGAAAGATATCAACAGTGCTCGCAAGTGGCCAAATGACCCAGAATCTTTCAAGCTTCCTAGGATGGTATCCTGAGAGCTGAAAATCTGATATGGCAGAAACTGACCGCACCAGGTATGTTAAAACGGGCATACATTTCAAAAATTACCTGACAAAGTGCACCTCCAAATCCACTGGCGGTGTTAGAGGTGCAGATATGAAACTTGATCAAAAATTTTTTTTTTTTAAAGAGTCAGGGAACTGTCTCTGGCCCCTAAGTTTCACAACTTTTTACCAAACAGTTCTAGGGACCGCCATAGAAACCCATAGAAACAGAAACACAATGGTTGCCTTTGCATATTATGTTTACCTATTAGCACACAACTACAGCACTAATTGTAGATCCCACACACTCATACCTACATCTTCAACCAGATGCTGTTGGAGTTTGGCAAATATTGCAGTCAGTGTATATCAATGGTGTGTGTGTATGCATTCGAAACTGCATCAGATGCCGATATGAATATGTTACTGGTATGCATGCAACACTACAGCTTAGTCAAATTGTTTGTACAGTCATGATACTGAGACTACATTCTAAATGTCTTCTGTTTTTATTAGACATTATTTAAACGGAGTAATTCAGCAGATGTTTTTCTTCACTTCCTGAAGACCTTGGAGAAAGTGCTGGCGAGTCTGGAGAAGAACGGCTTTCCCTTTGGTACTGGGACGGATGTTCTGGTGGGGAGACAGTCTGATGGTTGTTCAGCTGGAGCAACAGCATAAGCCATGCTCTGAAACACTGCAAAAGTGGAAGATTGTGCAGAAAATGCCATGAGAAAACCAAGTTAAAAGCCAAATAAGTGAAAAACAGAAGAATTGCTTTATTTGAATGATCACTGCACAGAAGTCATGTCACATGATCTATTGCTAATACATTTTGCCTTCAATACCCTCCGCCTGAAACAAGCCACATAATCTACCCCTTCCAATAACTGCTATATGGGCTCTAAGTATGTATAATACTGTCATGTAACTGGAAGATAAAGACTTACCAGCTGGAACAGGTCTTCTCTGGACCTCATGGATGTCTTCTTCTGGGGCGATGGTCTTGGGTGTCACCCGGTTACTCCGTTTCTTTGAAAAGACAAATTTGCATTTCGAAGTTACTAAACAGTAAACCTTAATCTTAAACCTTAAACTTGAACTGAATAATAAGCCTTGTATTTTTATTTATATTTTCACAAACAGGGTAGTGTGCAATTTTAAAGAGCAGAATCTGAAGACAAGAATCTTACCTTAAGTCTTAGCTTAGGAAGCTTGATCTTTGGAAGCCTGATGGTGTACCTCTTCTCAGGTGTGCTGCTCTGTGTAGTGTCTAACACAGAATAAGTAGAAACATTAGAATCTTACAGAACTAATATAAAGTTATTTGATGTAAAGCTGTTGTAAATTGCTTGAACCGCATCTTATCTAGTGGATCATTGACATAATAAAAATAAACCCATTATTTTATAAGCATTCATTTGACCATATTTTACATTTTGCTGGTTAATATAATAAATGAGCCAGCTGATGGTGTGAGTAACTATTTCACCCAAACTAAAAATCACAGCCTCTTTTGGCTTATTGCTAATTGAAATCAAACGGATTAACGCAGGATATGACTGTACTAATGTGTTACAATACAAAAAAATAATCCCTTATCTGATCTTACCCTGACTGGTGCAGTCTGTTGAGTGGTGGATGTCAACAGGCAGTGGCTGGCTGGTCCCACAGCAGCATAAACAGTCAAGGCACTGCTGGAGTTTCCTCTTTGTGGCTGTCCATGTAAAGCCACTTACAAAACCTGACTGTACTTTCTCTTTCAAAAGTTCAGGTGTTGAGACCTTCTCCTGAACAGAAGTGGAGCTTGTTTCCTCCTTCACACTTTCCGGATCTGCACACCCCTCCAATATTAGATCTTGGACTAGACTGGTCAGTTCAGGAGAGGACTGCTCCAGACCGTCTTCCAAAGCCTGTAGGAACTGTTTTGTTTTAGCCCCCATCAAGTCACTGCCTGTAGAGCAGGGCAGTCTTACAGTGATGTTCTTGATGCTGTTCTTAAGAACCTTATTTGAGGCTGAGATCAGGAGGTAATGACGTTCATCACTGTCCTGTGTGGTCAAAGCAGCGTCAGCTCTCGTGAGGAGGTTTCTTAAAAAAACTCTCCTCAGAGTAGCCTGGGTGGATTTGAGCACTTTTTCAGAGACGCTCTGGACCTGCTCTGTGTACAGTTTGATGTCAACAGAAGGATCTGCCGACTCAATGTCTATTTCCGAAATACTCTTCAGCTCACTCCTCACTGCATTTACAGCTCCCGAGGTTTCGATTAGAGCTCTACTCTCCAGCATGCTTGGTGACGCAGGAGGTGTGCTCAAATCTACACTTTCAAAACTGGGGACACTTTTGGCAGCCTGCATTTCCATGGCAATCTCTGAGGTCTCATTCATAATGATATGACCATCCATTTTGGAGACGATCGTCTCCAGCACTCTTTTATAGTGCAGTACTGGACTTATGTCATAGATCAAAGATGACGTTACCTCACTACTCAGGGAGGTCAGGGAGCTGGTCAGAGAGGATTTCTTAGAGGAAGCCAGAGTCTGTTCTTGGGTGGTTGCTTTGAAAAGGTCAGACTTAATTTTGTCATGCACATCCAGGATGAAGTTATACAGAGGTGTGCTGGTTCTAAGGTCCTCGCAATCCAAGGATGAACCCTCACTGCAGACATTGAGCATGTTTTCGAAAACCGTTGCCACAACCTTGGCCGTTACAAGGGGCATCATGTCTTCCAGTTCATCATGTATGTCTGAAGGAGATTCATCAGAAGAACTCAGCCAGTCACACACTGTCCAGAGCTCAAAAAAGTCCTGCATCTTTGTCATCGTCGCAGACAGTAGGTTCTGGGCAACATCCCGACTGCTGCTTCCAGCCAAAAGAGATCTCTCATCATAGTCAGGACCATGACAGATCTCAGAAAGTGCAGTGTTTATCTAAAGAAACAAAGACAGAGGAAAATAACTTTTAACTAAACTGTTCGCGAGATTTCAATAACACATTTACCTACTCTGTTTATTTAGTGCAACAAAACAAATGTTTGATAATAAAAAAAGAAAGCTAAAGCTTCTCCTCAGAGTGTTCTTTATCCTAACATCTATGAATGACATTTCATCTCATGAATGTTTGTTGTAGTTGTCTTTCCAAAACTGGATATTTGCCTCCTTTGTGTAAACCAGGTGTCTCCAGTCTAACCGCAAAGGGCTGATTTCTCTACGGGTTTTCATTCCAACCAAGCACCAGCACAGCTGACTCCATTTGTTTGAATGAAACCTTGCAAGTACTCCGGCCCTTTGCGGAAAACACTGAAGACCTCTAATGTAAGCTCACTCTCAATTAGAGAGAAATATGGGTCTGGAATCCAAAGTTATAGGGCCTAACCTGCATCAGCAAATAATCCAGAATATCAGCGGTCAGGCTGAACGTCCTTTCCATGGTCAGACCGTCCATCATGCTAAGTGACAGCATATGACACATGGAATTTGTGACGTCTTTGTGGGTGTCGCTGAAGATGCTGTCCTTTGTGATGTCAAACAGGGACCTCAGAGGCACACTTGGGGGCGCTGTGCTGAAATCACTGCTGCTCACCATGGACAGGCTCTTCAGTCCACGCTTCAGATTGACCAGTGGTTTACTGGCCTGGTCCATCTGGGGTTTCCCACTCGTCCTATAGGAGAAAGAACCAAAAAAGATATTTAACACATCTATCACAAAACCAGAGACTGGGCAGAGGAGATGTGAGACTTATGTACGATCAAAACCCACAGTAAAGTCTGAGTATCAACATACATGAATGGTGAAGTGGACATCAGGTGAAGAGAGCAGGCGCTTCCAACAGAGGCACTGCTGCTGCTGCTGCTCTTCACTAAAACAATATTCTGGCTTAGGGAGAGACACTCAAAGGCAGAAGCAGATGTCTCTCCGCGCTCCACTCCTTGGGGGCTGCTGGAGATTGAGGTGCATTCTGTGGCCCTCTTGACGTAAAGGTTCTGCTCCATGCTCCACTGTAAAGCTGGAACAAACATCTCCTCTACTGCTGCTTCCACCCATCCAGAGACTTTGTTGAGAAGTTCAGAGAAATCCTCCATTGTCAAATGTTTCATTCCATCCTTTAAGTCCCACAAGTTTCTGAAACAAAAATAAATGTGGAGATCTCAAAATAAACGTGACTGACATTAACCCTAGTGGACAATACACTGATTTTTAAAAACTTAAATCACAAACAAATCAAGTATTTACCCTTCAGCCGGACTGACAAGGCTAGACCTGGAGGCTCCTTTCTCAGAAGGAGGCGTGATGAACTCCTGGCTGTCTGAATCGTATATTACAGCACAACAAAGACCTGTGGAGAAAGGACAGATTGAGCATAAAATTCATCATTTTAGCCTTAATGTGCTATTATTTCTTTAAACAATTACATATAAACAAATCACACTATGACCTGAATACCCCGCTATGAAATATTTTACAGCCATTACTGCAAATGTCTTCACAGCAAAATATTGTACGGAAGTATCTCAAACCTGATATGCATCTTCTTTTTGGGTTCTTAATATTTCTGTTTATTTTGTGGGCGGATGCCTCACGGTTCTCAGGGTCGAGGCGGCTACTGGTACCTTCTGACCCGGACTGTTCAACCTGTAGTGCAGAAAACAATTATAATGATAAATAAAACTTCCTGCACATTTTGTAAACTATATCATACAGATGTACTCAGCTCAACTACACAACTGTCCACGTATGTGAGATATATGTGGTCAGAGAATATTTTACACTGGTCTGTTTATAACCGTTATGTTGTCACTTATTTCATAATGAGGTAAACTTGTGACACAAGAATGTACTTCTGTGGGTAAATATAGTTTACCTACTTGTGACCATTAAGTTTCAACCGTAATAATAATACTGATAATAAAATTACGACTATTACTACTACTACTACTACTACTACTACTAATAATAATAATAATAATACTAATAATAATGCATGTAACATAGGAACATACTATTATGGGTAAACATATTTTATGCACTTGTGACCACTTAGTTCAAAATGTAATAATAATAATAATAATATACTAGTACATAGTGGCATTCTTTTTCACAAGGAAATTCTAAATTACAAATTTAATTTCTAATAAAATACCCTCAATAAATAATAATAACTGACTCCTGAGCGTTCCATTCTTTATTGTCCAATCGCAGTTCACGGTAAGTGTTGTCTTCACTGTCCAACTAGCTAATGACCAAATCCCAAAACCACAGCTGCTTTTATAGACTCGGTGTGACGTCACATTGAAGCCGTGACGTCAGTAAACAAAAACACCCGACTTTTTTAATACGTTTTTAATAAGTATGTATAGTAATGTATAGGCAAAATAGTCGCGTTTTCTTCTTTCCTGGAAACGAGAACCTTCATAAAAACAAATTTCACATTTAAAGCTCCTGTGAACATTTTTTTTCTGTTTAGAAAAGGAGTTAAAAATAAAAGCCCATATCTGTTTTAGCAAGTCGGCTAACGGGGAAGACGAAGGGGGGCTGTAAAACGCTCGATAAATTTATTATTTATTCTCCATCATTGAGGAGGAAGTAAAAATGGGATGACGCCGTTTATCACTCAGTGAACCGAAACATTGACTTTTAATGTAGTTTTTTTTCACGTTTTCGAGCGTTTTTCTTACCAACACCGTCTCTCACCACAGCATGCAACAAGTTCACACACCAGAACGTATTAGTTATTAGTGATGTTTTTACCACATATTAAATTTATTAATGTTTTAAACAGGTATACACAAATAGACACAAATACAAAGGTAACTTAAACGTGACGTGCAAAAATATGGTATTTTAAACGCTGTGTAATAGAGGTCTACACTATGTGGACAAAAGTATTGGGACGCCTGACCATAACACCAAAAGGAACTGATTTTGAGATAAAATCCATAGACCTTAATATGAAGTTGGTCCTTCTTTGCAGCTATTACAGCTTCTACTGTTATTGGAAGGCTTTCCACAAGATTTTGGAGTGTTTCTATGGGAATCTGTACCCTTTAATTTACGTTTATTTACGTTTCCGCTTCCCACACTGGTCTAAGGCTGCTGCAAATTTTCACCCCAGACACAGACCCGATTTAGACCCGGTTTGGTAGCCTAGCATTGACTTTGCAGGATAATTTCCTAACAGGTGGATATTTTTTATGTTTTGTTTTTACTTTTTTACAGATTTAAATTTTTTTTTATATGTATTTAGTCTTTGCACAAATTTACAAACTCTCATTGGGAGACAACATTGGTGCAACAACATCAGAAAATAGCAAATAGGGGAAAAAATACATAAATAAATTTTAAAAAATTAATAAAAACTGAAGGCCATTCTTCAGGGTTCTTACACCCTTTCAAATTTTAAATTCCAGCACTTTTCAAGCACTTTCAAGGTGTATTTTTATGCTTTTCCAGCACCTAACAATTGCGGTAAATTATGTTTATATATGCTGTATGTACTTTCACATTTAAATCCATTGTGCTATTTAAAAAAAATACAATATGACATTTCAACTTAAATTGTTTAATACTTTGGAGCACAGATTTATTGGGATAGTTGATAGTTTACCCAAAAATGGTAAAAAAAAAAAAAAAAAAAAAAACACATTCCGTTATTGGATTAAGTATCTTTTTAGGCTTGGTCTCTTTCTACCCAAAGTTCAAAAAATGAGCTTACAGTCAGATTTTGTTTGGGTGTAGCACCAAACTTTCATGACCAGTCGTTCATGATACTTTATGTGCATTACTATTCAAAATTCATGTAATAAATAAATCCTTATGAGTCCGTGAATATTCTTGCTGCAGATTAATGAACAACTGTTTCTATGTCAACTGTTTTGAAAATCAATCACCAAATATTGAAACCATAGTTTGTGAGCTTTCATCAATATTACTTTTTATTATTGTCAATATTACCTTAGGTTGGGACTAAGGTAC
>JBBPCY010071346.1:0-11988 GCA_037974405.1 Brachyalestes nurse
TATGACATGCACTGAAGCTTTAAAGTTTTTATTTTTCTTAAATATTAAATTCTATTTCAAAGAATCCAAATACAGTACTGGACACGTTGCGGTAATGAGAATTTTACTATTAATTGTGAAAAAAGTAACGAAAATATTTTAATGATGTTCATTTTAAATTATGTGCAACATAACCTATGATGACATGTTTATAAATGTATCATTAGCATTTTGATAGCATTTGATTTCGTGAGAATCACCCATTTATGTGGCACATTGGTCAAGATCAGATCAATTAAAGTAGATTTAGAGTAATTTTGAGAGTAAGTTTGGACGTGTGGGGAAGACAATTAATTCTGTAAGACCAAAAAGGTCACAAAGAGATTTAATATCATTAGATGTTGAACTGAGCCAATCCCAGTTAAAATTTCACTGTATTCAAATCTAGATAAAAATTCTTTTAAGGACTGTAATGTACTTGAGGGAGCAGAGGGTGGCCTGTAACACCCTACCACATTTATATAAAGGCCAGTGGCAATATCTACCTTCAGGGCTAAAAATTCTAGTTGTTTTGGGATGGAGGAAGCGTGAATCACACAAGCATGTAATGATTTTTTAACATATGTCACAACCCCACCACCTTTTGTTTCTGCTCGATAAACATTAAAACCATTAATAATTATATTGTTATCAAGCACAGACTTTTTTAGCTTAGTTTCAGATATTATAATGATGTCTGCTGCTGTTAAAGCAGCCCATCTTCTAACCAATACCATTTTAGATACTAAACTACACCCACAATTAAGCACAAATTTACCTTATTTGCAAGGCTACCTGTACTTAACCTTTCACTGAACTTACACTTTTGATAATCAAAACTAATGAAAAGGCACAGCATGACCATATAAAATGGCATGTTAACAATAACTTAAATAGCTCTCACTATGACAAACCTCAGCCAAGCTGTTAAATGTTAGCCTGTAGTGAAGACCCAGGCTGAAGCTGTTGGTGTTAGCCTGCAGTGAAGGCCCAGGCTGGAGCTGTTGGTGTTATCCTGCGGTGAAGGCCCAGGCTGGAGCTGTTGGTGTTAGCCAGCAGTAATAAAGGGGTAATAAAAACTACCCCTACTGACTCTACTTAACTATACTATAAGTTTGTATTGCATGTAAATAAAATTGAATTGAATGTAAGTGATCATATGTTGATCAAGTTTTGGTTGCCCATAGTACAGCTTTAACATGAGGGGCCTGCACAGGCTCTGCATGTCTTCCTCTATACCTTTATATATTTTGTCTGTAGAAATGTATTTTGACATTCAGAGAGTAAGCAGATAATTCCCCAAAGAATGAAACTGCAATTTGCTCACATTCTATATCTCACATACAAAGCACACAGGGACAAAAAAAAATGTCTTCTTATGGATTTGGACAGGATATCAATAATCACCCAGCGCAATTCACTCAGTCGTACTGTATGTTGACAAGTTCACAAAAAATATTCTTCTTTTTCAACAGTTTCTTAGTTTGTCTTCTTAGTTTGTCCTCTTAGTATTTGTCTTCATATATTTGTGTTTCAAATATGACTAGTAGAATAATGGCATATTTTTTATATGAAGTCAAAATAAAATTTTGGCAAAAGGACAGAAAGCACCTATACCCCATAATCTAAAATCTTGGTAAATTGTGTTCTTTTTTATTGTGTTATAGTCTGTTATTGGAAATCTCATACCTTACCATTATTTCTTTTAATGTTTTGACAAACTGTAAGCCACAGAAAATAAGAAGTAAATGCAGAAATACTTTGTCATATGTCTTGAGCAGACATTAAAACCAATACTCACAATGTACGCTGTCATGTCAAGTTTACAAGCCAGTAAGTACAAGGTTCTGTTAATTCACACTGAGGAAAATTATAATACATATTACAGTTTTAGGTTCACTTTGTCATTACACAAAACAACTATAATCTAAATACAAACCACATTTTTTATAATGAGGGAAGGATACTAGGACACAGCTCAAGTACCATTGATTCACAGAGAGATCTCATTTCTTAACATCCCTTAGCAGTTACCTTTATCAAGACTACACACAGAGCCTTAACTTCTATTCATCTTACTCATAATGCTAATAACCCACACAAATGATTGAAAATGACTAAAATTAACATGCATTTCAGTCAGATAAACAGGAAATTCATTATGTACTCTCGAGGTAAAGGAGCATCCTTGTCTTTATGAATGTTCTGCAAAAATGTAGAAAAAAAGTACTTCATGATTTTGGACTGAAACATTTCTGAATATGTTATGAAGTGTCTGTGTAAGATGTTATGAATGTGTTATACAGACACACCTCATATACAGTGTTACCAACAATTTCATTCTCTTTGCTCTGACCATTGAGGATGTCACTGTCTCCAAGACCGTCATCACCCGAGCAAACCATAAACCCTGGTTCTCTGCAAAGCTACGCAACCTGATGAAAATCAGAGACTCTGCCTTCAAGTCCAAAAATAGAAAAGCTTACACTACAGCCACAGCAGACCTATCATGGGCCATCAAAGCATGTGGCAGGGCATTCAAAAATCACGGGCTACAAGCCAACGACTAAGTACTGTCCACAGCAGACGTCAGGATGACACTTTGCAGAGTAAACCTGCAAAAGGCTGCAGGACCTGACAACATACCTGGCCGAGTGCTTCTGCAGTGTGCTGAACAGCTTGCAAGCATCTTCACGGACATCTTTAATACATCGCTGAGCTCAGCTGTGGTACCTGCATGCCTCAAAACCACAAAAATCATCCCAGTGCCTTTTCATGCACTGTGGCTTTGTCCATTTGTCCAAAAATTTTGGTCAGAGGTCTTGAGCAGGCTATCTGAAATGCTTAAGCTCAGCATACCCATTTGTCCAATTATTGCCTTATTCGGTGACCTCTCCACATTACAAACACCAGAACAGTATTAACCTTTTATTTTGGTATCACTAACTACTGCAAAAAAGATTATATTAACAAATAGGAAAGACAGAACAAACATATCTTTTGCCCACTGGCTCAATCTACTAACAGAATATTCAAATTTAGAAAAACTCTCTGCTTAGAAAAAATTTAGAAAAACTCTCTGTAAATAACATTGCATCATATGAAAATACCTGGTCACCCTTTTTACAATATATCTTCAGCTGATTACTCTTATTACATTCAAGTACCTTATCTTCTTAAAACATAATTGCATGTGAATTTATTATTACTGCTACTATTAGTATTATTGTTATCATTATTACACAACGACACACATACACACATCAACATAGACACATATTAACTGGTTTTGCTGGGTTTTTTTGTTTGTTTCTTTCTATCTTTCTTTCTTACTTTTCAAATGGTATATGGTATATGCCCCCCTTATGTGTTGATGTCAAACTGGGGCAGATTGTTGATGTATATTGATTGTTGCTTTTGTTCTCAAATTTGTAATGAAAAATAAAGTTGTCCTCCGAAGAGGGGGGGTGGTGGTGGGGTAAAAAATATATATGTCCCTTACTCAAAGTGTTTCAAAGCAAGAGATTAAAAAAGTCTGTTGTTTTTCCCCTGGTAGTGACTGATGGGAAATTGGGAAATACTCAAGACATTTTTGCCATGGACACAACAAAATCATTTTGATCATTTAAAACAAAAACCATGTTGTCTCTTTTAAAACTTTTAGCTCTTGCATTTCAATTAAGCATAGGGCCATGCCATTTTGGATTAGTGCCTTTCATTTTCAGTTAAATAAATATAAGAAATATAATATAAAGAAACAAAGAAAGAGATTTTGAAGCCTTTTATGTGACATTTGTTGAAATAGAATGTGAGATGTAATCTCCCTGCAGTTCCATGGCAACAATAGAACTAGAATTCTGTGATGTCCATTATGACATCATTCTCCAATTCTTTCTATCTATACATCGAACACAGCGATACAGAAATCTGACAACATTTCTATCATTTTCTCTTATACTTTCACTTGAACTAAAATATTATCGTGAGTATTGAGGCAACTTTGTTGGAACCATGTCGGAAAATTCTTTGCAGGCCAAGGAAACTTTAAGTAAGTATTTCCAGAGGCTTCTTTTATTATTATTGATCTACTAATGAGGCTTTTACCATAAGGCTGTAGGCCAAATATGTTATTACATCAGGTGAAACACAGTGGATTATGTTGTTGTGTGGATAATTCAAGAAACATTTCTTTTGTATTTATGTAAACACAGGTTTAAACTTCATAGTTAAAAGATAAGTAAAGAAATTAAGAGCCGTGAATTTGTTTAAACAATTTAAATGTGATGGCCGTTCGGGAGCCAAAGGCAACTTAATGGTTTATAAAGTACTGGAGCTATAACTTTTATTTGTGCAAGATTGTCCTGCAGGCCAGCCCACGAGAGTTGCTGTCCCTTAGACTTTGTTTACACTGTCCTGTCTTTAACCCTCTGGCCTTGTTCGTTTTTATTATACATTCATCTTGTTCGTGGCAACTTTTGGCCAATTGAAACCCATGAAAACTACATTTTTTAATTCCTTGTAATTTACACTGTTAATTCATACAATTTAGGTTAAAATGCTTTGATTGTAAACTCAACACTTGAGAAATGTACTACCAGATTATGTTATTTATCCATTTTTGGCCGAGCGAGCAATTTTATATAAAACTTTATGTAATGGCCATATATTTATATATAATTTTTTATATTTTTTAATATAAAAAAATGGTCAAAAAAAGCGAGTGAACTGAACACAAAAGGCTCACTACAGGACCAGAGGGTTAAAGCGATTTGTACGGTCAGATTACAGAGGCATTAGCACTTTAGTTACCACATGTGTGAGTACACTGGCTAGGAATGGGTGTACTGTTAACATTTATATCTTTCACAACTGTTTTTTTCCCCAAAAGGAGCATAAACACAACATTACAACAGAGTGAATAACCTGGCCACCTGTAGGTTAACAGATAAATAAATCTGTTCTTTTCAGAACTGTATGGACACAGATCTGTAAATGTATTTTCAAATCCAACCCAGACACTTTCATACCTGGTCCTAGAGCAGACGCTTAATAAAAATGGTAATATTAAAAGTATTTGTTCGACCTAATGCGGAGCTGTGTTTTTAGTGTGTATTGTGACTGCTAGGTTGGCACCACTGATGCGTCTCGATGAGTAAATAATTGTCTACTTCACTGGATGTGCTTTGCAGGGACAAACCTAGGTGACACTGCGCCTCTTGTGGCCCAGAGGTCTGACAGTAGTGTTCGTGATTGCACCTGCCTCATCCGCAAAGGAAAAAGGAAGACCACCAGCACTAGCAAGCCATCCCAGAACAAGAGAAAGAGAAGAGGAGGGGTGAGGAAGAGTGATGAAGAACAGCAGCAGATTTTAACAGCTGCTGCAGATAATGAGGAAAAGAAGTGGAAGTCTAGTGAGTCATCCTGCTCAGTGTCCAGTGAGGATGTTTCATCTGAGGGTCAGAGCAAGAACAGTGAACCTGAGGAGACACAGAGTAACTACTGGGACAGCGAAGACAATGAACCTGACAATAACAAGAAATTCAGAGGTGTGCAACACAGTTTTAGCACACACACACACACACACACACACACACACACACACACAAAGAGCATACATGGATCAGTTGACACTCTATAGAGTGTGTATATGTTGATATCTTTATTCTTATGTCTTAAGTAGCATCACTAAGCACTCAAAGAATTGTATTGGCTGTGGAATAGTAATGTATTGGGTACAACACTTATAAGAGTATATAACATGTTACAATAAATATAGTTGAAAATTTGCAAAAAAAAAACAGCGTTAAAAGACAAAAGTGTTAAATCATATCAACAATATTATGTGTAACTGTCAACACTGGTAGTGTTTTTTTCTAGCACCATCCAGTGTAAAATTAACTTCAAACATTCAACACTATTATAAGTGTAATTTTAACACTAAATTGAATGGGACCATACATACTCAGTGTTAAAATCAATTCTTAAGAGTTAATCCAACACTGTCAAATTTACTGTGTACTCTCCCTGTAGGAGACCTGGAAAAGAAGTACGTGCAGCTGGACTGTCTGGGTACAGGGGGGTTTGGCTCAGTGTACGCCGGCTACCGCAGGAACGACCGCCTACCTGTAAATAACACACACACACGTAACACATTAAACAGACTCTGTTTAACTCTATTTAACAACAGTAGGAGAAAAAGGTCACTTCAGTGCAGTGACACTAAAAGCAGTGGTCAGTCACTGGTTAGAAACATTCACTGAGCAGCAGCAAATAATCAAATCTTTTTTCATCTTCCAGGTGGCTATTAAGCATATTCCTGCAGACAGTGTGAAATACACTACTGTGGTAAGCTTACACACACATATACTCAATCTTCTTTTAAGCAGTTCTGTTTCCCCATTCACACATCCCACACTCAACTGATCAGTCCTTTGTCTGCCTTAGATAGATAGAATGTTTATCATTACTAAAAACAAATTCGCAAAATTGACCAAAATGATAAATATCCATCCATTGTAAAATATGGTCAGCGCCCCTCTTAAAATGGTGCTGCACAAGTCATGAGAGAGAATGTAATTTTGGGGTTAGGCTGATTTTTTTTTCTAGGATTCATCTGTACATAGTGAATAACAGCAACATGTTCCATGTTCAGATTTAAAGGAGTTTAAAGGCCCACATGAATGGAATCTGTTTCAGATCAAGGAAAGCACTAATCCCTGTAGTTCAGCAGCACAGCGTATCAGCTGTTTACAGTGATATTGGCCTTTGCAGTATGAGTGCTATAAACATCAGTGTATTTACTGTGTGCTGTTAACATCCATGTCCTAGATGTGGGTGTTTTGATGAAGGAACATAAACAAAGTCATATATTCCCAAAACAGTCCAAAATGTTAATCAAAAAGTTGCAGACTAATCTTCGACCATGTCACATCATTGATTAACTGCTGCAGGACAATCGCAATCTGTAGCAGTATAATCACAGTAAAGCCCTATGTCTAGGATGATGACCTGAAAACACAGCCCTAGAATATGAGTTTTGGCCTAGACCTATAAGGATAATATAACTAACACATAATGAAAGCTTATTACCCATCATTAGCGCCATGAGAATTGCAAGCATCAAACTGCATTGTTTTTGTGTTCATACACTGTTGGACACTGTTATATGTACAACTAGACAATGGTATGTTGTGTAGCAAAAAAACAGAGGGAGCAGCCATCCTTAAGTCTAAATTTTGTCCATACTTTTAATTTTCAAGATTGCTGTGTCAACTGTGTACAATTGAAGTGTGTCTATCACTTTCATTACTGGTCGGTTTCTGACAACAGGACCACGGTTAAGCAAAGCGTGTCATTGTTAGAATGAGCGTGGTAAACCACTCTAGACAAGAGCACCTCAGTAGTCACAAATCTACAGGTTTTTCTATATTTGTGGTGAAGCCTGGAAGAGGAATGAATGTGATTATGTACTCTGTTACAGATTGTGGATGGAGAAGAGAAGGAACTCCCACTGGAAGTGGTGCTGCTGGAGATGGCGGGTGGAGGCCAGGCTGTCGCACTGCTGGATTGGTTTAAGCAGGAGGAGGAGCTGGTGCTCGTAATGGAGCGGCCAGTACCCTCCATGGACCTGATCAAGTACATCCAGGACAACGGAGGACCCCTACAGGAAGAGGAAGCTAAGGTGAGAGACAATGGTGATAAAGTTAAACTTACCAAGTGCACCACAGTAGAGGGCTGCGAAGTGCCACCTAGTGTCCTTTATGGTGTCTGCAGTGCTCTGAGGGGTTTTTAGCGAAGGCCTGCCTATAACAGTCATGGTTTACCACTGGCTATCTGTTTTCCTGAATCATCAGACACTTGCCCTATACTGTGCTGAGCTGTAGTCTCAAATAGGCTTGTTTATGTGGTTTCTGAAACTACATAACCCACTGTGATGAATTAACATGGAAAAGAAGCACGCGATGTGAGAGCCGGAGCTGCTGTGTTAGCAGCTCCGGCTCTAGAGCTGCTAACACAGTTTGTGACACTAGCATTTTGTATTGAAGGGAACTATGAATTTTATGATGCCGCGCTAGCAAGCATATCCTGCTTTTATAGTGTTATATTTCCTCGCTCACACTGTAGGTAATCCTGAGGCAGTTGGTTGAGGGCATCATCAGCATCCTCTCTAAGGGCGTCCTGCATCGCGACATCAAGCCTGAGAACATTTTGGTGCAGAGAGACACCGAGGGTCTGAAAATGCGCATTCTGGACTTTGGCTGTGGGTGCGCTTTACAAGAAGGCCCGTACACTAATTGTTATGGTAAGAATTTACAATGAGCAGGGACAGAACTTTGGAGAAATGTTACCCTGTTTTAGAGCACATCTTTTCATTAATAATGTTATTTTAAAAACATTACTACTTAAGCAATGCACTAAAATACTTCATTCTTACAATGCACCTAAATACTTTACTGTTGGGTATTTCATTCACCATTCCCAGTATTTTGGTTGCTAAATTCATAAATTATAAATTATTTTGCAACAAACAAGGCCTGATGAGGCATCAAAAGTATCAAAACAACTTTATTTGGAAAAAAAAACTTTATTTGGAATAAAACCTTTACATTATGTTCTTTAAAAAAAGTTTAAAACATTTTTTTCCTTTCATGCCACTGAAATGTTCATTAGGGAAACAAAAATGGGTCTTTACTACACAGAGCCTTTTTATGGCACCTTATTGCTTAAGGGTTTGAATGTTAGTGTTTGTGTTCAAAATGTATTAAGTTCAAAAACGTACACACTAAACACTGACTGTCACTGTTCTGCTTCAAAGGAACTACTGAATACACTCTTCCTGAGTGGTACCAGCAGAATTCACGCCAGTACGTGCCCTCCATAGTGTGGCAGATCGGAACTGTCTTGTATGTTATGCTGAATGGAAAGCGCCCCTTCCGCACCACCAGGGAAATGATTACTATGGACCCCCACATGCGTGAAGAACTGTCCCCAGGTCAGTGTGTTCAAGTGATTGTAAGCTTGTAAGATCAATTGAAAATATCTTTGTAAACAATACAGTAGATGCACCTATAGCCAAAAAGAAATACTTCACTTTTTGTCCAAAAATTGAGTCTCTCTCTCTCTCTTTCTCTCTCACATACACACAAACAGTTCTGACTATGAATGTTTTTCTCTCTCTCTTTGCAGACTGTGCGGATCTATTGAAGAGCTGTCTGGACTTGTGGCCTCGAAGAAGACCCACTCTCCAAAGCATACTGCAGCATCCCTGGCTGCAGTGAAAGGCCTATCAGCACGCTGATGTATTTTGCGTTTTAGTACCTTTAATACACGTTGAGAGATTCAGGAGGATGTCACTTCTTGATTGGTTCTTCTTCTTGCTACACCTCCACAGGGTCTGCTGCAGGTTCCCTAGCTGATGAACCACTTCTCATTGATGGCATCATCAACATCCTCTCTAAGGGCGTCCTGTGTCGCGACATCAAGCCTGAGAACATTTTGGTGCAGAGAGACACTGAGGGTGTGCACATGTGCATTCTGGACTTTGGCTTTACGAGAAGGCCCCTACACTAATTGTTATGGTAAGAATTTACATTGAACTGTGGCAGAAATTTGGAGAAATGTTACCCTGTTTTACAGCACATCTTTCCATATTAATAATGTTATTTTAAAAACATTACTACTTAAACAATACACTATTGAAATAAATACTTGAGTGTTTTATTTAATACTGTTGGGTGTTTCATTCAATATTTGAAGTATTTTGGTTGCTACAAAAGATATATGAATAATTTTTGAAGTCATGAATCATAAATTATTCTGCAACATGTCAGGGCTGAGGCCTGACAGAGGGTGGCCGCTAGAGGTCACGCTTGGTTAAGTCGTGAGTGAGGTTTGGGGATGCACTTTTATTTTGAAGGGGTTATGTTTTACTCTTGTATTAGTCACAGCTGGGTTGTATTAGCTTATAAGTGCTTGTGTTTTGTCATTGTAGTTGGGTTTATGTTTTTTATATTTAACGGGTTGTGTTTTATTCAATGGTGTTGGTAAATCTGTTGCATTGATTTTGAGGTTCACTTGTCCTCTGTTAAAGTGATAGAATTCAGTGTGGTTCTGCTGTCAGTGTTTTGTTTGGTTTTTGGGTGAGAAATGAAAAGAGCTTAGCATGGAAAGCTGCCTCCAAGCTTGCTGTTCTTGGGGAGAAAAGGGGACAAGACATAAACACACAAGGCCTGGATGAGGCATGAAAAGTAAAAAAAGAACTTTGAAAACTTTATTTGGTATAAAACCTTTACATTATGTTTAAAAAAAGGTTTAAAGCATTTGATTCCTTTCACACCACTGAAATATTCTTTAGGGAAACAAAAGTGGGTCTTCACGACATACAATGTTTTTATGGCACCTTATTGTTACAACATTGTTTAAAGGGTTGAATGTTAGTGTTTGTGTTCAAAATGTATTAAGTTAAAAAACTAACATATATGCACACTCACTGTCACTGTTCTGTTTCAAAGGAACAACTGAATACACTTCCTGAGTGGTACCAGCAGAATTCGCGCCAGCGCGTGCCCTCCATAGTGTGGCAGATCGGAACTGTCTTGTATGTTATGCTGAATGGAAAGCGCCCCTTCTGTACCACCAGGGAAATTATTAATAAAGACCTTCACATGTGTCAAGAACTGTCCCAAGGTGAGTGTGTTCAAGTGATTGCAAGCTTGTAAGGTCTATAAACACATAGTAATGCTATAGAAGTACATATAGCTGGACAGAAACAGTTCACTTTGTCCCCAAAAATTCTGTCTCTTTCTCTCTCTATGAATTTATGATGCTGTGCTAGCAAGTATATCCTGCCTTTATAGTGTTATATTTCCTCGTTCACACTGTAGGTAATCCTGAGGCAGTTGGTTGAGGGCATCAACATCCTATCTAAGGGTGTCCTGCATCGCGATATCAAGCCTGAGAACAATTGGGTGCACAGAGAGGCTTTTTGGACATTGGATGTGGCTGCGCTTTACGAGAAAGCCACTACCTTAATTATTATGGTAAGAATTTACATTGAACAGTGGCAGAACTTTGGAGAAATGTTGCCCTGTTTTAGAGCACATCTTTCCACATTAATAATGTTATTTTAAAAACATTACTACCTAAGCAATGCACTATAAATACTTCATTCTTATAAATTATAAATTATTTTTGCAACATACAAGGCATGGATGAGGCATCAAAAGTATCTAAACAACATTGAAAACTTTATTTGGTATAAGACCTTTAGATTATATTCTTTTTAAAAAAGTTTAAAACATTTGTTACCTTTCATGCCACTGAAATGTTCTTTATGGACACAAAAATGGGTCTTTACTACACAGAGCCTTTTTATGGCACCTTATTGTTTAAGGGTTAAATGTTTAGTGTTTGTGTTTAAATCATATTAAGTTAAAAAAACGTACACACTAAACACTCACTGTCACTGTTCTGTTTCAAAGGAACAACTGAATACCAGCAGAATAGTGTGGCAGATCGGAACTGTCTTGTATGTTATGCTGAATGGAAAGCACCCCTTCCGTACCACCAGGGAAATTATTAATAAAGACGTTCACATGCATCAAGTGCTGTCCCAAGGAGAGTGTGTTCAAGTGATTGCAAGCTTGTAAGATCTATCAACACATAGTAATGCTGTAGAAGTACATTCACTTTGTGTCCAAGAATTCAGTCTCTCACTCTCTCACTCTCTCTCTCACACACACACACACACACACACACAGTTCTGACTGAGATTGTTTCTCTCTGTCTTTGTAGACTGTGTGGATCTGTTGAAGAGCTGTCTCTTTGGTGTGAATGCCAGGTGTCACGTTTGGAGGAAACCAGGCACTGCTCATCACCAGGCCAATACCATCCCTGAAGCATGGTGGTGGCAGCATCATGCTGTGGGGATGTTTTTCAGCGGCAGGAACTGGGAGACTAGTCAGGATAAAG
>JBBPCY010071347.1:0-11987 GCA_037974405.1 Brachyalestes nurse
AACCAGTTTTTTTTACTTCAGGCACTGAGTGTCTGACACTTTAAAGCCCCGCCCATTTCAAGACAACCCGACCCACTACCAGATTATATCCCGCCCACTTCTGGGTTAGGCCACGCCCAGTCCGAGTACAGATACAGATACAGATACTCGCTCATCCCTAGTTACGATACCGCTTCTGCTTGGTAGCTAACCAGGAGCGCTAAAACAAGCATATGTGGGCAGATCATTGTTCATGAATCCAGGACAAACAGTGACTCTCATCTTTTTTTTAGGACTGACCTGAGCTTCAGTGTCTTAAAGACTTTTTATGAGTCTGCTGTGTCCTGCATCCTGCATCCCGCCACAGTCATGACGTCACAGCGCTTGCTCTGCTACTCTCTCTCCAATTTACACTATTTAGGTGACTCACCGCACCACTCTGTCTCCCCATACACTACGGAAGTGATTCAAACACAAAAGTCGAATTTTTAAACTATCAGTACTTGGCCCCTGATCATCTTATCGATAAACTGAATAACGGCACAGCAGGGCAGGGTCTAAGACACGTGTCAAATTTTCCAATAACACATTGCCTCAGAGGAGAAGTGGCTCCTATAAACACGTGGAATAAAAATAATAATAAACTTGGAACAATACTGCAGTCACACTAACAAGGAACTTTCAGTTTAATAGTAATGTAAGAAGTTGTTAGTGTTTTCGGTCACTTTGTCTACCATTAGATTTGATCATTACTTCATTAATACTGAAAGAAAATTGCAAAAAATATAAACATTAAAATATTTGTTGTTCCAGGATGGCGGATTAATGCTGTAGTGTGTTTGTGTTTGTAGTTTGGGGGGCAATGGGATGGGGTGCTACACGCGTATGCACGCAGACAATTTTAATCTATCACACCACAATACTTTGATCATTACTTTCCATTAAAACTGGAAAAAAATGATAGAAATATAAACTTTAAAATATTTGTTGCTCCATTATTGGAGATTAATGCTGTAGTATTGGTGGGTATGTGGTCAGTAATGTTGTAGTGGTGGGCAAAGTTTGAACGCCACCACATTATGAATCAATAAAAATATGTTTAGCTAAAACAGGAATATCTTGTCAAATCAACCGTTTCACAAATTTGCAGTCGCACATTCTGCAGTATCTAATGTGATCTTTCTGTATATTCTGTATAAAAGTCAAATTAATTAACGCCACTAAGAGCTTTGGTATGTTTGGTATAATGATCTGCTGAATGAAGGCCAATTAAACATGGTATGATGTGCAAAGAAATGCAGAGGACCCCCATGCTCATTTTTAGCAAGAGAAAAGCAAATGTTACAAAATCACATTCTGAATCAGTGGTTGTAGCTAAAATAATGATGTTAGGTGGAAAATACAGTATTTAAAAGTTTAGCAAATGCATGAAATAGATTTTTACCAAATAGGTGGTTTAACTTTGACATAGCAGAACAAAAATAATATCTATAACATACCTGTTGTGTTCATGGGAGTTGTGGTAGCCGTGGAAGTATCTGTATCTAAAATAATGATGTTGGGAGGAAAATACAGTGTTTAAAGGTTTAGTAAATACATATTTAACCATGTATTAGTTCAACATGTTCTACCAAATTGGTAGTTTCAGAAAATTGCAGTTGCTCGTTCTACAGTGTCTAATGTGATCTTTCTGTATATTCTGTATACAAGTCAAATTAATTAACGTCACTAAGAGCTTTGATCATTATTTGCTGAATGAAGGCCAATTAAACATGGTATGATCTGCAAAGAAGTGCAGAAGACCCCATGCTGGAGTTATTTTTAACAAGAGAAAAGTAAATGTTACAAAATCACATTTTTGAAACAGCTCTAAAATAAGGGAATTAAAAAGGTTTGTAACCATCCCTGCTGAGATTGTCAAGCTTCACCAGTTCAATGAGGTTTTAAAACTTTACTAGCATTTTTTTTCAATGCTTAAGTTTTCTGCTCATTTCATTCACTGACATGCCAACATACCTGCTGTGGGAGTGGTTGTAGCTAAAATAATGATGTTAGGGAGAAATACAGTTTAGCAAATGCATAAAAAAATATTTTATTAAATAGATGGTTGTACTTTGACAAAGAAGAATGAACATTTAAAAAAAAATTTCTTAACTCTTACAAGTCTTGTAAATTAATCTTTGCTATGTTGTCTTGAAAGCTACAAAAATAAATCAGAGTCAACTTCACCATTCATCTGGGGATACGTGTGTGGCTGCGATAGAGAGTAGAACAGTGCAGAGCACATGCTGCAGTCCAGCAAAACGTCCACTCTCAGACTAAAGCACTTTAGTTAATTCAAGGCTCAAAACTAACATTTTCACCCAGCATCAATAGACAAAAACAGGATTACTGCATCTTCTCTTGCATCAAAAAGAAAGACAAAAAAGAATGGATTTGTAGTGTTTTGAAAAAAGAACAGATGGATTGATAGCATTATAAATAATATATAATACTTTGGATTTATAATCAACAACATTGTTGGTCGATTTGACAATTATTGTTGAACATGTTCAAACTAAGCCAACAAACTATTATAACCGGATGAATTAAACATTTGCAAAATGTGTGGGTCGGGACAAATAAATGTCATTTTTCTAGTTAAATGTATTTATAGAGTTTTGAAAAAATGTCTGAATGTTACAGACTCATTCTGACACCAGTTTCCCTTTTAGGTTCGAAAGCGGCTCGAGAGTGGCTGTCTGACCTCTTCTTGCTGGCCATAAGAAAAAGAAATGGAAATTGACAAGGAAGAGGTCCTCAAGATTATTATTGAAGTGGCCCCTGATAGGAGAATTTTCCTTTAAAGTAAATTTGGAGCAAGGTAAATGAATGAAAACTTAATTGATAAAGAAATTGTATATTTTTCAGTTCTCCATGCAGTTTGTGTGATTTATTTTTTGGGGGAGAGAGTGCCCTTTTTTCAGGTCAGAGCAAAGTTCCCTTAAAATTCCTGTGCATGGCCCTGATGTCCTGCCTGAATTAATATTCTCTATGTTGTCTTTTTTCTGCCCATGTCCGTAGCCCTAAGACTACATCAAAAGTATTTAGTATTTGATTTTCTGTCTGTCACCTTTTCTCTACCCAACTGTTCCCACACGTGTCCTTCAAGTTTTCTTCTAGATTTTCCTGATCCACCTTTCTACCTCTGTTGCCGAGCCGTCAAGTTCATTTTTTTCTAAAAATGACGTTTCCAACTAAACCCTTGAAGCTACATAAAAATAAACGTTACCACCGAAATCAGAAACGTTTAAAAACGTAATGAAACAAAATTTTCTTGCCTGGTGTTATTAGTCTGATTTCATCAGCAGTTATACTATTGTTCTTAAGTTTTATTTATATTATTATTACTGCGGTTCTTGTTATGTTTTATTTTTATGATTCTTTTTATGGCTGGACTTTGGAGCCTCTCCTTCTGCAGTTTTTTTTTTACATATTAGCATGGTTCCAATGTCAAAACATTGTCATGTTTCCCTCCCATGACTCCCCAAGGATTGCAGGCGTTTAGACGTTCATTTTGCTGGGATCTCTTTTATTATTAAACAAAACCAAACTAGGCTCAAGGGCCCATAAACCAAAAGCTTTATGGTCTTGAAGCAAACACAAAAGAGTCAGGAGACATACATACCTCAAAGAAAGGCTAAATGTGATGGTGGACTAACAACATAGGTCCACCCAAACTGATCTTAAATACAAGACATACTCACTCCTGACAGCACTGGCAGCTGAACTAATCACATATACAACCTCACACCTGGTGTGTTCAGGATATCAATGTAAAAGACCAAAAGGCCTCTAGCAGCCACCCACAGTCACTGTCCCCAGGCCTAACAAACACTTTAGGAAGGTAATTCTCCAAAGCTCACTGTTAGAGAACTGTAGCAAAGACTGGGCATCTTGGGGTCATCAAATCTTCTTAATGACCATTAGACACTATCTACATGCCAACAGGTTGTTTGGGAGGCATTGCAAGTAAAAGTCTTTTCTGTCCTACAATCACAAATGTAAATGTGTGGAGTTTGCTAAACACTACTGGAACTTTAGCTGGAACTGTATGCTTTGGTCAGATTAAACTAAGATTGAGCGTTTTGGCAACAAAGGCTACAGGTGGGTCCAGCATAAAACAAAATGAATATGCGGAAAAGCTCCTTCAAGCTCCATTGTTAAATAGAATGGAGGATCTGTGATCTGTGGGTCTGTTTCTCTTCCAATGGGCCTGGGAATCTCGATAGAGTGCATGGCATCATGAACTCTTTGAAATACCTGGACATTTTAATAAAAACCTGATGACACGCACACAGAAGGGTATACAAAGGGGTTCCAGAGAACCGAGGACTCACAGAGAGTTGAGTTGAAATGAGGGCTTTGCTAGAAGCCAACATGTGACCCAAATATCTGATTGCTGCTTGTTACCTATTTCCTGTTTATATACCCTGGAGTCATTTCCTGTGTCTACTAGATGCCACATGACAGATGCGTGTGACACATTGGGTCTTTCAGCAGAATAATGATCCAAAACATATGACCAATTCAACACAGAAATGGTTCACCAGACAAAAAAATCAACCTTCTTCCATGGCCATCTCAGTCCCCAGGCCTAAATTCCATAGAAAACCTGTGGGGTGAGCTGAGGAAGAGAGTGCATAAACGCGAACCCAGGACTCTAGACGATCTAGAGAGACTATGCACAGAGGAATCATCAAAGATCCCTCTCTCTGTGTTCTCTAACCTTGCGAAATGTAATTAACATTAACAAGTGGGGGTGGCACACAAGATTTCATGTAAAAAAAAAAATACATATAGTTCTTAATGTGGTATTTTTTTCCCACTGGATAAATGTACTCAAATTAAAGGCTGGAGGTTTTGTCACGCCGGGTCTGGTCCAGCCACATCCTCTGAGGAGTTCATCACCAGAGTATTAGAAGACACACGGCTCTGGGTACTGGTAGGGGTTTGGAGTGTTGTGTGAGGGGTCGTTCGATGCATAGGCAACCCAGGTGCGAAGTGTGAGAGTAATTAGAGCAGGGATGCGTGGACAGCTAGTGACTGTGACAATTTTCTATTTTTTCATTGTCATATTATATTATTCTCTTTAAATAGTTTATTTTTAAGATTTATAGACATATTTATCAGATGTAAAAAAAAACTTGGGGAGATTTTCCTTGCCACTGTCGCCATCACCCTGGCTTGCTCATCAGAGATTTACTTATTTATTTTATTATTTTTTCTCTCACACACACACTCATACATAATTTTCTCTCATTTGTGAAGCAGCTTTGTGACAATGACCATTGTTAAAAGCGCTATATAAATAAAATTGAATTGAACTGAATATTGAGTATGACCATGAAAGATCAAGTAATTCACGTTTTGTTTTGTCATATTTTTATTTTTTTAAGCTTTTTTTTAAATTAATTTTTTATTTTTATTATTATTTTTTCTTTTTGAAGTAAGGTATCCTTTGACCATGACGAGGACTGCTGAACCCAAGCGCTGATAGCGCTACCGCAACACCTGGGTAAAGAGGGAATTTTTTACCTCAACAAAATTAAGGCCATCGTGTGGCCCAGAGGTTTTTTCGCCCTCTTTTGGAGGATGAGTCCCCCGATTGGCCAAGGTTACCAAGTAGTTTAATGATCAGTGCATGGAACACAAGACATAATATTCAGTTTTCTTTACCATATTTATTTATGTTTTTTTTTCTTTTCCAGTGTATTGTAATGTTCATATGCGTTCATTATTAGTTTTGTCTGACTTAACAGTCAGAAAGCGGGGATGTGAAGAGGGATTTTACTGATCAATGATGATTGGCTTGGCATATTTATATGGGTTTTAATGTAAAAATCCTCCACATTTAAAGTTTAAACTCATGTCTGACCAAAAGCTCCTGTTTAAGTAGAGCTGAACTGAAATGTCTCTCTCAGAAGCTGGATAGGGGAGGGAAAGCCCCTGCCGGCTGAAGATCTCTGAATAAACCAGCAACATTTGACTCTGTGTGATTTTGGGACTTCGAATATTTTTGAAGTCTTGGGACTTAGAATATTTTTGAGGTCTTGGGACTTAGAATAATTTTGAAGTCTTGGGACTTAGAATAATTTTGAACTTGGCTTAGCTTAGCTTAGCATAGCTTAGCTTAGCTTTAGCTCTGCATCGATCGCTTCAACATGACGAGGTGCCTGTCCGGAAGAAGGCCTATCCCATACCTGTGCATAAACAACAGATAGTAGAAGAAGAAATTAAATAGATGCTGGTACAGGGGATCATTAGGCCATCCACCTCTCCATGGGCTTCCCCATGGTTTTGGTGAGAAAAAAGGATGGGGGAACGCGTTTTTGTGTGGACTTCCGAGCCCTCAACAGTAAGCCGCCACTGGACGGTTTCCCTATGCCGCAGGTCCATGAAATCCTGGAATCCCTGTACGGGGCAGCCTTCTTCAGCACCCTTGACCTAAGGACTGGTTATTGGCAGGTAGAGATGAGCCCGGAAAGCATTGCAAAAACGGCTTTCATTACCAAACACAATCAATATGAGTTCCTGCGTCTCCCTTTTGGTCTTAAGAATGCGGCAGCCACCTTGCAGAGGCTGATGACCATTGTATTGGCTAATGTGATTGGCAAATTGTGCTTCGTATACATCGATGATATAGTGGTGTATTCCAGAGACCTTAACACTCACCTCGACCATTTGCGGCAGGTGTTCTCCCTTCTTGAAGCCGCCAGCCTCACCCTCAATCTGAAAAAGTGCAATTTATGCCAACAATCACTTTCTTTTTTGGGTCACATAATATCAGTGGAAGGGATTAAAACTGAATAGTCTAAAGTCAAGGCTATCCAAGCATATCCCACCCCACATGACATCAAAAAGGGTGCAACGCTTTTTAGGACTGGTATCATACGGTTGGTATCATAGATTCATTCCCCATTTCCCGGAGCATGCTGCTCCTTTGCACGCTCTTAAGAAAAAAGGAGCCTCATGGGGATGGACGGTTGAATGCCAAGGCGCTTTTCAAGATCTCAAGCAAGCCCTGCAGTGTTCGCCAGTTCTAACACCTCCCGACTTTAGTCGGCCTTTTATAGTGCAAACTGATGCCAGCAATGTGGGTCTCGGGGTCCGTACTTACCCAAGAGCATGCAGATGGGGAGCATGTGGTGGCCTATGCCTCTTGTCTGCTGCAAGGCGCTGAAATTAATTACTCGGCCTCAGACAAGGAGTGCTTGGCGGTGGTGTGGGCTGTGGAGAAGTGGAGGCAGTACCTGGAAAGCAAACCATTCACCGTCATCACTGATGATGCGGCCTTGTCCTGGGTGATTAAACAACAAAATCCATCATCCCGTCTCACTAGGTGTGTACCCTCGGCTACAAGTGTTTGAATTTGTGGTTCAGTACAGGAAGGGTCAGTGCAATACCGTACCCGATTCTCTGTCTCACTGCTGCAAAGGGGAAATTGGAAGTGCGCAGCTGGCCATGTACCAGAGTCTGGATCCTAAGTGGGACCTACCAAGTGACTGGGGAGAGATGGAGAAAGCACAAAGGGCCGATGAGGTGCTTTCTTCTTTTCTTGGTTCTACGTGTATTGTCCTCCTCTCTGGACCATTGGACGTGGGTCATCTGGGTACCGGCCTGTGGAGCCAAGTGAGAGCTGGGGACATCATCGTTGCCTGGGGACGTGGGACAGCCAACCCGGGCCCATCAGGTCTATAGGATGGGAATTGGACTACCTTTACAGAACTAATCGACTTATATGGATGGACTGCGGGAGGAGGGTTGTTACAGTGAGGGAATTGGAATTAATGTACACAATATATGATGTAAAAAACAACTTTTCTGGTTGGTGTTTTTTTCTTCTCTGAACCTCAGATATTAACAACTTTACTGAATAGGAAAAGGTGAGGTTCGATACAAGCTATTATAATTAATACACATAGCTCTGATCTGCCAGGGGAGCATTGGTTGGCCGTGTACATAAACGAGGAACACGTTGGGTGTTTTTTTGACAGTTTTGGTAACAAACCTGACAGCAAGCGGTTCCCACCGACCATTTACACATTTTTAAGAAACAGTTGTGCTAGTATGCAATTTTCAAGAAAGCAGGTTCAAGATTTTAAGACAGTTACATGCAGCGAACACTGCATATACTTTCTCTATCATATGTTAAGAGGTATACCCTATGAGGATGTGATGTGTAGGTATACAAATGATTTGATTAAAAATAATAACATGGTTTCAATATTTGTGAAAAAATTACAACCCTGTGCCGCAAATACGTTTTGTTGTGTTCAATGTGTACAAGAGTGTAATGTGTTGATAAAGAATGAATAATGTACTACATATTTTCAATAAAAGAAAAACAGACTCTGAACAGTATTGCATTACGAGCATTTTATTTTACAAATAGGTATGATACATATAATATTTCATGGTAACAAAAAGAAAAAAGAAAAAACATACATTATATCAGTGCAGGAAATAAATACATACAAAACAGTGTACAAAAAACAATCATTTATATTAATGCGAAAAATATAGACATTTATTTTCAAGCATAACAGATGAAAACAAGACACTATAACGATTTATAATAATATTGGATTTCAATAAAAATCAAACCACGCAGTCCAATTGAAGTGTTGGAAAAAGGCCTGATTTCGGACTCATGCTCGGTGTTCTATACCCACGAGATCCAGTCTTTAATGATTTAATTTCATCTTTAACAAATCTGTTTGGAACTGTAGAAAGCGGTATATTTATATATAACTATATAATATATAATTTATAAATATAGCGGTATATAACTCGTGCCACCCGTGGGGTCTACCACAGTGTTTTACCGCCTGTGGAGCTGTAACACTTTTTACCAAATCAAATATATGCATGTCCGGTATGGTCGTGCTGTTAAAAATAAATTCACCTGTGTCACTCCAAGAGGCCACATCCGATGATTCAACCATCTTTTCTAAAATGTACTGGGCGTTCTTTTTAGACTTAGAAGGTATATTATTTAAAACCTCTTTAAGTAGTTTAGTGCTGTTGCCCACCTCTTGCATCTCTACATTGGTAGCGTTTAAGACCGTCTGTCGTATGCTCAGCGTTAATGTATTGGTCTCATGCTCCCCCTGCTTCACCATCGACAAATATCTCTGTAAGAATGACGTATACAGTTTGACCTTTTCATGTGGGTTCAGATCGGTTCTACTCAGAATATTTCTTATAGACTCATCTAATTTGTTTTCAACAGTTTATCTTAGAGGTACGGGTGCATTCTCATTCTTTAACCTGTCCAACTGACGTTGTAGAACTAAAAACATCTTCTCAGCATACTCCATCTGTTCTAACTTTGTCTGGATTCAATTAGACTTGTTATAAACGGAACTGTGACTCTTAAGAGAGGCAGAGGAAAACCACCCTATTGATTAATCAGCCGTCTCTTCTTAGGTATGCCAGTCTTTTTATCAGCGATGTTTTATAGCAGTTTTCTTCTTTTCCAATTTTTTAAATTGATGGGATGACAGCGGTATAATACCATGAAGCACGTTGAAGGCTATTTCACACAGTGACAAGATTAACTCATCTGACACAAATTGTAGAATGAGTTGCCTCTGTGCTGGTTTAACTTTAAGTAAATGTTTCAGAAGGGACAGGTTTCTCAGAATTCTATCCGATATGGTTGTGTTATATTTCATGCCCTTTTTCCTGAACATACACAACCGGGTACTTTGAAAGCAGATCTGTTCTGAGTCTAAAGGAATTTGGGGTTTTAGCTTTATAATCAATTAGAAGGTAGCCATAAGGTTTTTCTGTAGCGTTTTTAAAACATTCCAGAAAATACTTTGTGTTTCCAGGATACATCTGTCTGGCTAAAACAGCCACCTGGTTGCTGTCTCTAGGATTTTTAAAAAGTATCAGATAATTTGTGTTTAAACTAATTGTCCGACTAGATTTGCCCTGGCAGAAAAGATTTTGCACCATGTATACAGCGCTGAGGTTCCGATGATGCACGTATTGTGTACTTTCTCAACCTGCAGGTTAGCACTAGCGTCATTCATAACATCGTCAATTATTAGCAGGTTGTTCTTGTTTAGAGGTAGAAGTTCGTTGTCATCCAGAGCCCCCGGTATTCCTTCTATAAATCTTATATCCCTTAGCTTCAACAATTCATCATAAAGAGGTTGCCAGCAGTCGTATATGTACACAATATTCTCAATCTGATTACTAATTACACGGCCACCATTTGCAATCAGCATCCTTACAAAAAATGTTTTCCCAGAATTGGAAGGACCGCTTATCACACATGAGAACGGGTGCTGAAGTCAGAAATCAAAATCTGTGACATCTCTCAAACTCATTAAGACAGTGTATTAAAACAAGATTAATATCCGTAAGGCAGTGTCGAAAAATCGGGGAGCAGCACTCGTTTGGTGTATACGACCCTGAAGCATTTAACGACTGTTTTGTTTTTCAGAGCCATGTGTTTTTTATCGCGCACTATGTTATCGGTACGCGCAAGTATGTGTCGTTCGCTGTTTCTATGCAACACGTGATCACGGACAAGATCAGTCAAAGTGTCTAACCTGACCACCTTTGAGTTTTCGGCATTCAGATTGATGCCCTTAGCCTTCATACAGGTTTTCCCCAAAGCAGTACGATAACCATATGTCTTTGGCCCCCCTGAGCAAAATTCTGTGATGTAGTCACCATTACCTATTTCATCAGTGAGGTCGCCTAGATAAAGATCCGGTTCCCAGTCACCATCTTTCGAAACAAATATTAAACTGTCAGTATTGCTGTACAGCAGACGGTCCTCTAATTTTTCCATAACATTATACAGTTCTAAGCGGGCATGTGCTGTTGTGAAAGCACCAAGAAATACATTTATGTCACGTGTCTGTCCGCCACCCCCATCAGGAAAACGCCACTGTACCAACGCCACATCCTCTGAAACAAATGAAAAATGTGTGACATCATACTCGTTACCAAATATATAGCGTATAAACTGTTCAGGATCTTTCAACAGCTCTGTGGTGGGCATGTTCTTGCGCATGGAAAAACGCACCCATAGAGAATTAAGGAGCAACTTATTTATGCTACGCTTGGCGGTATTTGTGGATATACGGTCAGGGTTCAGTCTAATGCCCTCCTTGTCAAAATACTGGTCTATGTACGCCTTCTTATCATCCTCCGACACAATGTGTGGTGGAAAACCACTCGCCTCCTGTTTGTGCTGCAGGAAGGTTTTCACGTAGCCTGAAAACAATGTATCTGACTTCTTGGCAAAATGCCATTACTTCATCCACACACTCCACGCAATACCCCTTCTCAGTAGCTTTCACCATTTCAATTGTGACCCATGTCCCTGACAGGGATCGCTCTGCATCATTGTGGGAGTATGTTGTGGTCTGATTCTCCTGTAGGGCACATGTTCTACAGAGTGGGAACATTAATTTACCATTACAACGGTATGGAAGTACGGGATGAAGCAACCCCCATGGTGGAATGACTGTGGCTTTTACCAGACCATAGTAATCGTGAAGAGGACCAAAGTCCTTCAGGATAACTTGTGGGTGCCCTATTGGATAGTTTTTACGAGCCTGGCAGAATGGGTAAAGGCTGGTAAAATCTACATACCTAATTCTCTCACCCTGTTTAGCTTTGTAGTACAGATTGTACGCATTTGTCCTGCCACCAAAGAAGCTGTCTCTCGGCTGAAGACATTCAGGATGCTTGTACCTGGACATGAAATCAATAACAGCCAGATTGTGCCTTTTGGCCTGTTTCCACTCCCACTCCCACATAACTTCGACTTTTAAGCCGTAAGTTTTGGTCAGCGTTTCCACCTTGTCATCAAAGCGTCTTCTTAAAATGCTATAAGGTGTCTTTGACAAAGGGTGCATATGATTAGCATTATACCTACATGTGTGACCATGATGCATACAACCATTAAACTCCAAACCAATTCTGTCACCATCTTTTTC
>JBBPCY010071348.1:0-11987 GCA_037974405.1 Brachyalestes nurse
TGATCACTAATCAGTCCCTCATAAAGCAGAATGAGGTGCTTGTGTAGGAATTTAACAGACACTGGCATGGAACGGTTTCACACTCATAGAGATGCAGATTTAAAAATAAACTGCAGTGGTCTCTTATTTTTTTTCCAGAGCTGTATACATATATATGTATTGTATAAATAAATGTATGGTGAACATACTGCAAATAAATGGTGAACATAGTGTAAATTTAGAGAATCTGTAAACAGGCAGTTCTGTTTAAGTCCTGTTGTTGTTTCTTATCTGTTATGATCCACGTGGAGTAAATTGTCATTGAAAGTCATTTCTAAAATCTCGCCTGTATGATTTTCAGGATGACTTGCCTCCTGCCAGAAAGTTTCCATTGTTGCACATCCTGTTTACACACATGTGTCCCCTGACAGCGGCGCAGAGACTGCGGGAAGCTCTCGGAGGAGAGGAGGACGAGACTCACTGTCCAGGACGCGTTCAGGATGTCCTGGAAATGAAGAAGAAACCATGACCTCAACCCCGAGCTACTTTTAGAACGGACTGGACTGAATGGAACCCTGTTTGGTCCAGTTCCCAATGCAGACCCAAGTCTCATGTTCTCTTGTTTATAGTGAGAAAACCTTCTCACAGCTTTGAGGACACACTTTTAAAATAAACTTTAAAAAAACTTTGGTTCCCTGAAGAACCATGTTTGAGGAACGTGCTGTGGGAGTGGGACCCTCTCACAATTCTGCATCAGAATTAAAGGTTCTTCCTAGAACCTTTGCATTGTGTGAGAATTATTTAAAGGCTCATATTATGAAAAACATGTTTTAAGTAAAGAAATCGATGCTGTAATGCTGTTAAAGTGTTACTATCAAACTATTAAAAATAGCAACACTATTATTTTTAGTAACCTTTCAAAATATACCCCAATGAATACAGTCCATGAAATCTGCAAAAACAGCTCATTATGAACTTTTTAGTTTGTGATGTCACAAAAACCAATACATTTAAATATATCTGCATATCCAACCCACAGCAGTTTAGCCCCTCCCAGCAGTGCAGTCAGAATATGGAGATATATTTAAATGTGTTTGGATTTGTAACATCACCAAGGTTATAATTTGCAAAACAGTTCCATATATGGATAGGGGGAGTAAATGTACCATATGAAACACACTTTAAACCTTTTTTAAGTGAGTGAAAGTGACGATGTGGACCGTTTAATGTCTTAACAAGCGTCTCAGTCACTATATGTAGCAGTAAAACCACAATACGGATAGTTTTCCACATCGTGCACATCAGATACCTCCAAAAAAGAGAACTGTGGAGCCTTGAGGGACTTTTTTGAGACTTTATTTCCCTTCAGTTACTCAGCCAGCCCATTCCCTGCCCCCACCTCCAGACCACTCCCAGCCTGAGAGCTGTACTGGGAGGGGGAGGGATTACCAGACCACTCCCAGTCTGAGATCTGTACTGGGAGGAGGAGGAGGAGGGAGCTCCAGCCCTGCCCCAGACTCTTTCACTTTCTCAGGGCTTCGTGCTGAAAGGACCTCGGGTAACCACCGAGGTACAACTTTGCTGCTGCTGCTGCTTCTGTTGGGTTTTTAAGTCGATACGTTAAAGGAAGTTAAAATGGCTCAGTTTAATAAAGGACCTGCCTACGGCCTGTCCGCCGAAGTCAGGAGCAAGGTAAGACCTTCTTCTCAGCCATCTCTCCTCTCACCTCTTTTATCTCTTTTTAATCGACCGTGCCGCTCCTATCGTTACTTTCAGACGAGAAGGTGCCAAAACTTTTCTGGCTCTGCTGGCTGGCCTGCAGGCTTTTGTCCTCCTCCAGACCGCCCAGCCTCTCTCTCCTGCTCGGGCAAAGCTTTCTACACGGGTTTCTACCCGTCCTGGAGACTAAATCAGACCTCTGTAAAGCTCAGATTTCTCTCCTGTGCAGCTATTGTTAATGTACGAGGGCCCTGTGAGCCTTTTCTACTCTTCTCTTTCGACCACTAGGCGTCTGAAACCAGTTGTGCCACGATGCAGACTCAGAAACTGCACTTCTGTGCACATTGATTAACCCATTTCCATCAGTTTGTACTTCATAAGCCAAATGAAGCAGGTCTCTGAGCTCAACCTGAAGTTTGAAGGCGTCCAGGTTGCAGTAATGTCGTTGTTTTTTTTTTGGTGAGGTTCTCATGGACCAGGCCTACAGCTCAGATTAGCTACAATGGAGTGAAAGGGTCGAAATGACTCTGATGAGGTTTGGCACTCGAGATCTTCATACATTTGTCGTGCAAATCCTGGGTGGAGTCCCATGGGCCTATAAAAAAACCCCATAGTGTAGCAGATCGTTTTTACACGGTGTCATGCTGGCAAAGCGTTTTTACACGTTTTTTATACACACTGGAGACTAAGTCGGCCTCTTAAAGTCGCTTTAAAAGTGTATAATCTATTGTTTTCTTCTCACCACTAGGCTTCTGAAACCAGTTGTTATGCCACAATGCAGACTCGGAAACTGCTCTATATGTACATACATACTCACATTTCCACCACTTTTAATTCTGTGAGGCATCAAAAGCAGGACTCTGAGTTTAACTTGGAGTTTGAAGGTGTCCAGGCTGCCTTAATGTAGGTTTTAGGTAAGGTCTTCATGGACCAGGTCTACAGCTCAGATTAGCTAGAGTGGAGTGAAAGGGTTGAAATAACTTTGATGTTTGGCACACAAGGTCATCATATGTTGGCTGTGGAAATCCTGGGTGGAGTCCCATGGGCCTCTGGAAAAAAAAAATCCTAGTGGACCAGTGTAGCAGAATTCTTCATACTGGCAAAGCGTTTTCTACACATTCTGGAGACTAAATCCAGCTCTTAAAGTCTCTGTAAGGTTTATAATTGTCTCCGGTGCAGTTATTGTTAATGCATGAAGAGCCTCTGAGCCCTTTTTACTGTTTTCTCTCACCACTAGGCTTCTGAAACCAGTTATGCCACAATGCACGCTCCTCTATATATACATGCATACACACATTTCTATCACTTTCAATCTCTTTGAACCGAAAGCATGTGTCGGCTTAGCTGGAAGTTTGAAGGTTGTTGTGCAGACTGCAGTAATACAGTGTTTTATCTGAGGTCCTCATGGACCATGCCGTTAACCACAGTGGAGTGAAAGGGTTGAAATAACTCTGATTATTGGTACAGAAGGCCATCATGCGTTTGTTGTGGAAATCCTGGGTGGAGTCCCATGGACCTGTATAAAAACTCCATAGTGGACCAGTGTAGCAGAAACTAACACATAGATTCTGACTTTAAAGGGGAATTCCACCATTTTTTTTTCACATTTCCTGCCTAATCCAGCCATAAAGATGTAAACAATCATTCAAAGTGGGTTTGGTGCGAAATGGCCTGTTCTAGATAAACATACGAAGTGAGAATGGTTTAGAGTGGTGGTGAATGGAACGAGGCGCCTGCCTTTAATAGCTCCATGTATTCAATGTATTTAGTGAAATGGTTAGGAATAAAACTCGAGGTATTGTTTTACCAGTTTTAAGTAACTTTAGACCTAAAAACGTTTTTAAAAGCTGTTCATGGTGGAGGGACACCGTATGGAAAAGTAGTGCCAGGAGGAAAATTCATTTCAGATTTGCCATTATTTTACTATCATTATTTATATAAACACTCAGAAGCCATGTGTATGTTCACTTTGTGGGTTTGGAGAATAAATACGATAGCTATATTTGAGTTGTAGACATTTACATTGGGTTCCATTTGCCGGTTTCTCTACAATTAATTTCAATCAGGCCAATTTTGATTGGCCTTGGTTTGTGCAAAATGTGAAAAATGGGTTGAATTTTCTTAAATGTCCCCATATGCACTATTTATGTGTATCAGTTAACTAGTTTATATAAATTACTTGTATTATTGTTCACTTATGGGTTTATGCATTTACCTTTATTGGATTCAGTTTTTCTCTTGATTGATTGGTCAGAAGATGGTAAAAGTATCTTGTGGTTTGAAGTTCTGCAGGTGATGGTTAACAGGGAAGTGGTCGTTGTTTTTGCAGCTGCTGGTTCTAGCCACAGTGTCTCACATGTTTCTGATAACTTGCTACGATAAACCATGCATGTTTGTAGGGTGTGAGTGAAGGTTTTGAAGGTTCAGGCCTTTTCGCGCGAAGTGAGGAACTTGCCTGCTGTGGTCCTGGGCCTTGAGGAAATGATCTCAGTGTTTCTAGAGCGTTCTGCAATCTGTTAGTGAAGTGCTGTGTCACTTCCAGTGTCACTTTCAGGCAGTTTTGAGCTTCTTGTGAAATATATTGTAGTTGAACAGGGTCACGTTTCATTGCGACAGGCACACTGGGCCTGCACAATATGTACAACATATCAGAATTGTGATTTTACTGCTACATATTGCGATTGCAATGCCTTTCAAGATATTAAAGGGCCCAAATAATCACTTCTGCAATTTGAAAGGCTTAAAGACTGTAAAATTGTTCTCAAGTGTATGAGTACAGTCTATATATGGAAAATATGCTACAAAAATAGCATGTGATGTCAAAAAAACCAAACACATTTAAATAGCTGCTGCTGTGTAGCTCCGCCCACTCATGCACCGATTCAGCAACACCTGTAAAGGTTAAAATTTTGTTGGATTACATGAAGACCTCGATTAATCAAAAGACCCAGTAACTCACCTGGAGCTGTGAGAAACACTGGTTAGTTAGAGGCTAATTTGCATATTGTAGACTTTTGCAATATCAGTATTATAGAGCTGCAAGGCTAATGTTGTTACTGGTGACTTATGACCATTAGTTAGAATAATGTAGACTCCATGCATAGAGCATAACACATTGTGACATACAGTACTACGCAAAAGTCTTCAGTCCCCCTCCTTTCTTTATATTTCTTATGAAAATGAGTCAGTCGGTCGTGCTGTGATTTCCTGCAACATGTTCAAACACACAGTAAATCCAGAATAAAAACAGAGAGGGTGTGTTTAACTCTAACAGCTTTAAAGTCAGTGTGTGTTTGAGGACCACCGTTCACAGCCTGAACTCTCTTAGACAAGCTCTCCTGTCATTTCTTTAAGTTCTTCAGGAAGAGTTCTCCAGGCTTCTTGAAGGAGGTTCCAAAGCTCTTCGGCTGGATCTCTGTCCAGATGATCTGCTGCTTCAGTAATGTTGAGATCTAGGCTTTGGGAGGCCCATCCATGACAGGATGGATCTCTATGGAGGTGTTTGACTGTGTTGACATTGTGTTTGGGATTGTTGTGATGCTGAAAAATAAAGCCGTCGCCAATCAGATGCTTTTCAGATAGTTTTGTGGGGGGCTCAATACTTTTGCACAGTCCTGGATTTTTGCCATGCCAGTCCTAACAGGAGGTAACAGGGCTTGAGAACTGTTTGTAGATCAGTCAGACCAGTCAGAAACAACCAAACTGGGCCAAAATAACAGGCCAGCGCCCGAGTTTATAGAAAATAATCCCAATTTAAGCTTCAGGTACTGAAAAACTGCCTCGATCCTAAAAATGACACATTAAGGCCAATTGCAGGAAGACTGTAAAGCGCAGGCTGTACCTGTACAGCCTCGAGGAGGAGGTAGCTGATTGGCCGGCAGCCTATTAAAGCTTATAATGACCAATTATCTTGTTGTATGAGTTTTTGACCAGTTGTTTGATATATCTCTCTCTTTTTGTGAAGTTTGTTGTTGCACTAAAAAAAACCTCTTCTGTTTCGCAGAAAAACGAAATCTTGTGATGCACCTTATGTAGTAAAAATATCTTCCAGTGTCTGCCCTGAGCTTCTACTGCTATTTTTGACTATGGGTCCTGATTTAGTGCATGTTAATAGATAACAGTGTTGTACAGTGTGAGAAGATGCATGAGCAAGTCTGATATTACGAAACTCAGCATGAGGCAGGTAATGAGTTTTATGCCTACAGTTTCTGCAGTGTATACACATGTGTGTGTGTGTGTACAGTTAGGTCCATAAGTATTTGGACATTGATGCAATTTTCATCATTTTATCTCTCTATACCACCACAGTGCATTTGAAATGAAGAATCAATATGTAAATATAGACTTTCAGCTTTATTTAAAGTGATTTAAAGTTATTTGAAGTTTATTTAACTATTTAAATGTATTAAGTTTTGAGCTTTCAAAATTACAGGTATTTACTAGGGGTGTAACAGTACAGAAAGTTTATGATTTACTGGCGCTTTTTGGTCCCTTTGTGATTCCGTAGGGTCGGTACTGGTTGCTGAGGGTTACCTGTCCTACCCCCCCCTTTCTTAATTTTTTTTCCTGTTGCCACCATACTAGCAACATACACCTAGCAACATACACCTAGCAGCGGTGGTGTAGATTGAGGGAGAGTGAGGGCAACATATGGATGACAAAAAAACGACAACCTCTTGTGTTCTTAATAGAAATTAGTCATTAATATTCATTAATAATTGCCTAATAGAAAGTAAGGGAGAACTTTTTAAAGGTTGCTGTTTGTTTCTGTATGAAACTCAGGCTTGTAAATTTAATTCCGCATTGCTTTAATCGCGTCTTCTCCATTGTACAGTGTATTCTTCGTACGACATCATGTACCAAACCGTGACCCACGTACTGTGACGGTTCGGAACGAATACATGAAGCGTTATAGCCCTAGTATTTACATGACTGATAGGAGAAAGGAAGGGACAGATCATGATCCAAAGCACTGTGAAACATGGCGGAGGCAGTGTTGTGGCCTGGATGTTTATGGCTGCCAGTGGAACTGGGTGATTGGTGTTTATATGATGATGTGACTGCTGACAGGAGTATCAGGATGAATTCTGAAGTGTACAGGGCTACACTCCCTGCTCAGATTCACCAGGTCCTGCAAAACTGTTGTGGTGATGTTCATGAGTTCCAGACTTAATTCAAGTATTAAATCAATACAAAAACACCTTAAACTTAAAACTTAAACGCCTTTGTTAAAGTTGCAATGTCCCGCATGATTGATTATGCACCTTACTGTGTATGTGTGTGTGTATATATGTGTGTGGTTAGTGTATATATATTTTAAATATGAGTAGTAAATTGTCTAATATGTGTTGTGTACTGTACATATTGTGTGTATATACATAAGTACATAGTGTATGTGTTTTTTTCTACTATGCCATACCACAGCCTGCCTCTGGTTAAAACTCTTTCCTGTTTATTTGATTATCTTTTAAGGCCTCTGTGTTGAATGCCCTGTAGGTTGCTGTTGTAATGTTGTGTTGAGGTGTTGTGTGCTGTGTTGAGGTGTTATGTTGTTAGTTTGGGCACAGCTTGGTTTTGAGATGCCACAGATGTTCCTCTTCCAGCCTGTTAGCCTTTCATTGACTGTGATGTAGGCAGCTGTCCTAGACAGCCTGGTAATTTCAGGAAAATGACAAGCTGAAGCGTTTTGTGCAGTTTGATCTGCATTCTGTAGTTTGTAGCTTCTTGATGAACTGATTACAGGCGGTTGTGTTGCTCCTTTGCTCGTCTTCTTGCTAAACGTTACTGTGAGGAGGTGGGTGTCGACAAACATGATCTAAACCACTTGAAAGACTGAGTTTATGAAGGTGTGACTTGCAGGAAAAGAGCTGAACACAATGCTCCTACAGAAGCATTCGGGAGAAGTGGGGGTCTGGTGTGGGCTTTACACATTCTAGAAATGTCAGTGATATATTTACCAGGACTGTAAAGTGTACATGTTTTCATTGTTGTGCACAAATACATATTATATTACAATGAAAGGATGTTTGGGTAAAATGAGACATCCTTTCATGTCTAAAAATGTCTACATATGGTTAATATGTAAATCCTTTGATTCAGAGAGTGTTTGGTGCAAGCTCTTCATAGAGAAACTGAGTTGGAAGCATTTACAGTGGCGGTGAATGGAACCAGACGTCTGCCTCTAAAAGCCCCCACGAAAGTAATCCCAGGAAATGGTTATGAAAACACGGCCTGAGGCCAGAGATCTTATTTTATGATCGTTTTGAGAAGATTTTGACCTAAACCGTTAAAATCCCTTCTTGGTGGAGGGATACATGCAGAGTGTTATGAGGCAAAATAGTCCCTAAGTAAGATGAAGTACAAGCACGACTGTCTGCTTGGGCTGAGGATACATTTCAGTGGGAGCTTTCTATGACACCAACACATTTTTCTTCAGAGAAACATGAAGGTGATCCAGGATAAGGAATGACGAGAAGAAATTAAAAACTCAAACGAGACTATAAATAATAAAAGACCACAATAACAAAAGCAGCTCTGACAGAAAAACTCTCCGCCGCTTCGCCTCCATGGATGCAATTTTGGGACGACCGGCAATAAACTGGAGAGAATTAAGGTCGAAATTCTGTTACTGGACTGAGATCCACTGGGACATCAAAACGTGCTGTAAGTTCAGTTCCATCACACGTACTGGAACAGCACGGTTCCTGGAGACCTGTGGAAAAGTGCCTTAAACGTGTGTTTTATTGTGGGTCCATGTAGTTGCTCAGTGTTCTAGATGCACTAACAATATCTCCTCCCACCTTTACTCTTCATCACTGCTCTTTCAGGAGTTTTTCCAGTGAGTGTCTCGTTTCTCTGGTGTAGGATGGAGTGGACTCGTATGAAAGATCCATTCATGCGCTTGAACCCGAGCCTTCTCTCTCTGTTCCGTCTCCGGAGTGAAATCGCACCCCTGCACGTATCCCTTTCTGAGCCTCCTGCCAGCAGCGTGGGCGAAAGTAATGGATGTCTCAGGCTTTGGAGACTACTGATTCATCTTCAGACTTCCAGACGGTTTTCCCCTTTTCCCTCGAACACAGAGGCCAAGGACACAGGATCTATTGTGCTGGAGGACACACACACACAGGGACGGACGGACATCTGTGACGACCCCAACGCTGGTCTCTTAGTTACTGTAGAGTAGGCCACGCCCCAAACTTTTACACAGAAACAGATTTGGAACGTGGGTGGGAAACCGTGTTCCTCATGTTCCCCTTTAACCTCTCCCTGGGTGGGAAATGACTCCTCTGTAGTATCTAGAGTTGCACGATATGGACAGAATATCAGTATCACAATTTTACTGCTGCATGTTACAATGTCTTATGAGATATTAAAGGGCCCATCTTATCACTTTTCTGGAATTAAAAAGTTGTAAGTATTCTGTCAAATGGTACATTTACTCCCCCATCTATACAGTGCATATATGGAAAATAAGCTGCAAAAAAAAGTTTTGGTGATGTCATTAAACCAACATGTAAATATATCTCGGTATTCTGACTACAGCAGAATAGCAAGGGCAAAATTATACATGTATAAATAATATTCATGCGGTGTGTGTGTGTGTATATATATACGCCCATGGCCTTTAGAAATAATTCTGAAATAATTTGGTTTTTTGGCTCGGGTGGATGTTCAGTTGTTCTGAAGATTCTATTGTTTTACAAAATCAAGGCAGTGACATCATCAGTCGTAACACTGATGTCACAATCTGTATTGACCAGATAATTAATGTGATTGTGGACTTAAAGACACTAAAGCTCAGGTTAATTATAAAAAAAGAGACATGTCTCACTGTTTCTTGTGGTTTAGCCTGTGAATGCTGCTATGTGTTCAGGCATCTTTGCCCATAAATGGCTCTGTAAGAGCTGGTGAATTTCCACAGAGCGAGCTCATTTTTTTAAAACACAGCCTTTTTTTGTCTCCAAACACTGGTTTAAATCCATCACACATAACATAGTCTCGCGGAAGTGCATCTAATTACTAATATTCTTTTTATAGCTGGATTTGATGCCTCTCTTGTGACATCATTGACATGGTGGTCGCGTAGGAAAAAAAAAAAAAGCGAAGAAACACAAACATGAAGAAATGAATGGGTAGCAAAACACACAGTAGACTCAGATTAAAGCTCAGGTTAAAACACATTAAAGCTGAGGTTTTCGCACGGAAATGCACCCAGCTGTGATTCTTTTTTTGCAAAATCGAGACGGCTAAATCATTGCTCTTAAGACTGATGTGTCACCATGTATTCACTCAGCCCTGGTCGGAGCTTGTGTTGGGGAAGTCCAGGGTCTTGTCTTTTCCTGTAAATCCCGTCTCTTCTTCCGTCTGGAGCTTTCAGTTGTGTGTATGGTGAAGGGAGAGTTTTAGTGGTGGGGTCAAGAGGAAGGCCACGGGTTCGCCGCTTTCTTTCGCTTTTGTTTGGCTCAGAGCAGCTGCAGGAGCTTTTTCAGGGCAGGTTTAGGGTTTTGTCTCTGTGTTCTCCGTAGACCTGCCTGTTGTTGTCGTTACAGCCTGAGGCTCGGCGATGAGTAACGCCTGTTTAGTCCTGTCGCGTGTGTACACACAGACGGGGCCAGAGCTTAAATAAATTGGAGGTGACGTTTTCCTTTCAGCTCCACTGTTTCAGCATCCAGCTGGGACCGCCCAGTTAATCATGTCTGATTCGTTAGAACCCTGAGGATGTTTCTGCCTTGCTTCTCATTTGCATTTACATTTGTGGCATTTAGCAGAAGCTTTTCTCCAAAGCGACTTCCGTTCCCTAACTACAGGGGGCAGTCTCCCTAGAGCAACTCGGGATTAAGAGTCTTGCTCAGGAACGCAGTGGTGGTGTGCTGAAGGTAGGATTCGAACCCATGACCTCTTGGGCCAGAGGCAAGCATCCTACCCACTAGACACTTTTGGTCACAGCTGTCCCAAAAATCTGAGAGTCTGGTGGAGGCTGGTGGCCTGATGGTGTTGCCTGTATGATCAGAAGGTTGTGGGTTCGAATCCGAGGTCTGCTAGTGGCACCAGTGAGGTACCGTCCCCACACACTGCTCCCTGCTGCTTCACTTGGTGAATGGGCTAAATGCAGAAGAAGTGTGTGATGTGGTGTGTTCACGCGTGACTATAAGGGGCCACTTTACCTTATTATCACAGTTTTAACAATGTTTTATCATAAAATATATAATAATAATAAAATAAACTTGCGTTGGCCTGATCAGTTTGCAGCCAGAATCTGAGCGGATGAGTTTGACCACTGTGATCTTTAGCTTGAGGCTGACAGCAGGTTGTGGTGGGGGGAAAAAAACATGCGTAAGTGTGATTTTTCTGCAGAATGCCGTGACTGGGCCCAGTTTTCCCACTTTATCTGGGCTGTGGTTCACCACTGAGCATCGGACTGGTTGTGGTTGCTGCACACCGTCACTCCTGACTGGTCTGAATCCTGTCCAGCGGTTCGGAAGCCCGGGCTGTGTGGGGTTAAACTTCCCCGGTACTGCTGCTGGTACTCACTCTCACTAAATCTCACCGTTTGACAACTGTAGTCTTCAATGCTCTACTAGAACTGTAGAATTTGGGGAAAGTTTAGTTTTTGCTGTATGTATTGAGTCTTATTTCTGTAACATATCAAATTCTGAACCCATATCGTCATATGATGCAGAAAAAATGGTTTTAGTTAATCGATACACTTTTAATAACTATCCAGTACTGTAGTGGCCTTTTTGGTTAGGTTTGGTCATTCAGTAATTTCAGTAATTGTGTTTATTTTTGCCTCACTTGAATGAGCCTTGAATCCTCTGATTCTGTTGGTTTTGGTATAGCACCTTTTTGTTTTTACACACACACACACACACACAGAGCCTGGGAGGCAGCGCTGAGTGCTCGGGGTGTTGGCGTGTGCTGCAGTGCCCTGCGGTGTTTACTCTCGGTGTCGTGTTGGAGCCTTTTGTTAGAGTGCTGTTTCCTGTTGTGCCTGAACTGACAGACTGCTGAAAGGGGGGTGTTGAGTAACACTGCTTGTTCTTTAAGTGGCCATTTAAGTGCAGCTCACAGAGCCTGGTCAGTGTTACATCATGTGTAGGACGGTCACAGCCCTAAGATTTTAACTCCTACATTGTCTTTAAAAAAAAGAGACATACTTGGCTGCTTTGAATCTCCTTGTTGGTGTAAAAATACTGTTTTCTGTCTGATCTGTGTCATACTGAGGAGATTAAATGAAAGAAATGTGAACAAATGTTTTACTGACAGGCTGCAAAGTGTGTAAAGATACA
>JBBPCY010071349.1:0-11984 GCA_037974405.1 Brachyalestes nurse
TCTATCTTTAACCCCTTTTAAGCCACAAGCTTTTGAAATATTGATGTCAAAATCCAGTATTTCTTAAAAAAAAAAAAACCCTGGCGCTTAAAGGGTTAAAGACCATGTTGTACCTTTGAGGGTGATTAAACTAAATTTACATTAGTCATATGGTGTAGCAAGTATGTTTGAAACAAGCCCCACCAAGAAGATACAGCGGCGGATGTATGGTGAGATCATGCTCAAAGCAGCCGAATGAAGAAATTCAGTTCAGTTCAGTATAATTTTGTTAGTATAGTTCTTTTTTGCATTAGATGTTAGAAAGCAATTGTGTAGAAATCCAAGTCCAGAACCCTAATGAGAACTATAACCTGAACCATATTCTGAGAGACTCGGGGCGAAGGAAAAACATCTATGTGCATGAATCCATTATTGTCTGCTCAACACCGCATAGGAGAGGTTTGCAAGAAGATCAACTTATGCGCATAACTGTCACATGAGCATACATGTGCAGTGAATGGGCGATGTGCATGAAACACTTGGATTTTAGGGAGGGCTGTGTAAAACGTGAGAGAATAACCAAATAGGGTTATAGGCAGGGGTTGACATAATTTTTTTGCTGTAGTACTATAATAAGTACCTACATTAATGAACTGGTACGCACCCAAATTCAAAAATTTTCACCTTACTTTGGGCGCAAACGCCCAGTCCCCCCACCCCCCAGTCGCGCATGCGCATAGATAGATATATTTTCTTTTAACTACTTTTGAACAGTGCCAAATGGTGCTGAAAGGACTTTTAACCAAAATTAAATTACAGGTCTAGTCACCCACAGGGACTATTTGACATCAAACATTTTAAATCAACATTCTAATATGATGGGTGTGTCTGCTTTCTCGCCACTAACTGGTCGAAATGAGGAAGGCACGCTGACAGAGCTACTCGAGTTTTTTCCTCACAGCATGACAGACAGAACTCGGATCTTGACTGTAAACCTGCATCGCGAGGGAGCTCCAAAAGGTTATCCTGGACCACAGGGGCAGATCTCTCCTCTCTGGACTGGAGAACGGGTCACGTATCGGGGCGGGGCGTGAAGTCGAGATTTCATCGATTTTGTATAGAGTAACTCCAGCCTTATTGCTTTTGTGGGTTGTTTGTGTGGGGCTTGTTTCTTTCTTCAGCTATATCTGAGTGTGCCTTGTGTTTTTTTTTTTATTCCTCCCTATTTGTTGTGATCACCCTTGTGCAATGTGTGTAGTGTTTGTGTGTGAATGAAAAATATCAGAACTGAGAGCATGTTTGGGGTGTTGGTTTTACTGTCACCTTGTCCCTGCTTAGTCAAATCTAACAAGGTATATATATTTTTAAAACATATATTTACTGTATTTGTTAATAAACATGCTCCTTTCTTTTACTGGAACTCCACGTCTCTCTATTTACTAACTTATCTGACTGGGGAAGCCCTCTTGTCTTAAATCAGGTGCTAGATGCAACCAAGTATAATAGTATATCCTGTGGTGAAAGGCCACAGGTGGCGTAGTCTGACACCTTAGCCAAGAATCTTAGATTCACCACGTCTGCGGGTCACACATAGAATAAGACCCCTGAAGAATGTCTTGATAGGAAGGAACTTAATGCTGCTTAATCTTTTATGGCTTTTAAACCCAGCATTTCTCAAGCATGAAGTCATCACATTTAACACTATGTCTGCCCTTGAACTTCTGGCCCATAGTGACTGTGTAACTAAAAAAACAGTTAATGGTAGTATGCAGCAATGCAAATCCAAGAAGTTACTTTTGTTACTTTTTATGAGCATCAACATTATGTAATCGTTCCTTAACCCTCTGAGGTCGAAGCTCCCCCCCAGGGGGAGATTTTGACTTTTCCAAGACAATCATAATTTAACTCCTATGCTAAAAAATGTCTACATGAGGATTATTACCTTCATCATCTGAAAAATAGAGTTGTTTATTAAATTTATGGTTTTCAATTATATTCTAATTTTTCTTCAATGATGTGTTTGATGGCTGCTGCGTGTGATAATGTCCATAACTCATGCCTTAGAGCAGCGTTTCCCAGCCCTGATTGTGTATAGGTTTTAATGTTATGTTTTTCCTGCTCCTAAAACACTTGATCCAACTAAACAGCTAATTAAAATGTTAGTGTATGTACTGGAGCTAGAAAATATTAAAATGTGTGGGAAATCACTGGCCTAGAACTTAACTTACTATGAGTAGCAGCAGAAGTACCACAAAGGTAGCACATATGTTTGTTTGCTAAATATGATATTCTTAATCTAGATATTCTAAACAACACTTAATCCTTACAAAAGTTCACTATTATTTTTAAACTGAAGTTTGTATTCTCACCTCAAATGTGGATGACCTTTGAACAGCTTTTCACTTTATGAAGCTTCCTCAGGCCTTTGTGTCTGCAGCTTTCTCCTCATCTCTTCTCCTCCCTTGCTTCCCTCCCTTCTCTCAGTCTTGGCCACGTCTGGTGAGGCCGTTAATTGAAAGCGGGGAACATATTCTCCCTGGCCACCTCTCCTCTCCGCACTCTTCATTATCGCCACTCCATTTGTCTGGCTTCCTGGCCCACTGTTGTAAATCCTTGTCTGTGTGTGTGTGTGTTGGCTCCTTCAGGCCGTTTAACATATAGGTGGGTGGAACTGAGCTGAGACCATAGACTGCAGAGAAAGAAAGTGAGATGCTAGAGAGGAACAGACTGAATAAAAGATATATGGGAAGACATAGATCCTTTTGAGTGCTGGACATGTGTGTGAGAACCAATGAGGAGAGTCTAAATGGGAAAAGGAGAAGAAAGAAAGAAAGAAAGAAAGAAAGAAACTCATGACAAACAGTGTCTGTCTTGGTCTGTCTGGCAATAAATGGATTTCGATTGATTTGTGGCTCTGCCTGTCTCGCCCATTGGTCCAACTAAACCATTGGTCTGCAGAGATGTGTACTAAGTAGTTTTACTCAGTTCCGCATACTTTAATAAAGATAATAATTTACCCACATAAGTATGGACATAGTAACAAATGGGCTAATGTAATTAATTGTAAACCAACAAAGAAGATACACAGAACAGATCTTACTGAAGGAAACAGGGTCCGTGTGATCCAAAGGACAGAACTGTCTCCCCTTTTGTAGAATGGCTGATTTTTTTCTTATTATGTTTTGTACATTCTACCTGCATATTCTTCCAAATCCAACTAGCACAAAAACATAAACATTTTGGCTACCATCAGCTATGAACAAAAAGGGGCAGCTGTTGGCCTGGTGGTTAGTTAGGGAGTTGCCCCTGTGATTTAATGGTCATGGGTTCAAATCCCAGGACTGCCAGTGGCACCACTGAGGTGCCCTTGAGAAAGGTACCTCCCCGGGCGCTGCGGCGTCAGCTACCTGACTGCTTCACTCATGTGAATGGATAAAATGCAGAGAACAGTTTCAACCTGTTCACACTGCGTGGTGTGTTAACATGACAAAACGGCTACTTTTACAAACAGACTAGCAAGAATGCAACAAATGCTAAACACTCAACTGCAAAATTTGTTGATCCTACATGGAAAGGGGTAAAATAGTGCTTTTAATGGGTGTTGCTTGAGAGACACTAAAAGAAGTGCAAGCCTCTATAATTAAAATCTCAACAAGAGGCATTCCCCAATATGAAACTGATGAAATAGTATCTCATCTGGGAGGGCCTGATTTGATCTCTCAAGCCATTTTGTCCTATCACTTCATTAAGCAGCAGTCTATTTTTCTCTTGTACATGTTTGGTGATCTGCATGTACATTGTCCCTAGCCCACTTCATCTAAACTTATTCAGTTTAGTTTTTTTCCACACTTACTTTTCACCAGGGTGTCCAATAGCTTTTTTTGCCATTTGTTGTACTAACAGTTTGCCTGAATGATAGCTTGGTTGACACAAGATGTCATAGGTTAAAGCCTGTAAAGGGTGTTTTTCTCTCTTTGGAAATTTTAGCACACCCACACCTCCATCCTGCTCACTTTCTGTAGGGATCTCGTCTTTGTGTGTCTCAGCGATTCCCTATACCGTTCCTTCTCACAAATGTAATTTCCACCTCAAATTCATTCTCTTCACTTTCCTCAACAGGTGTGACTTCCACAGGAACACCATCCGCCTCTTTAGAATCAGCTTTTACTAGTAAGTCTTCTCCTTCAGTATTTCTTCTTATGGAGAAACCCTAGGTGTCGTCTCTTGTTTTGGTCAACAAATGCTCTTCGTGGGTTAAAAACTGGGGCAGCTGGTTTAAAGGTATACTGCATTTCATGTTAAGGTGATGACCACGTTAGGTAACTAGCCAAGTGAATTTCATTATAATCAGACTCACTGGATGACTGTAGGCTCCACTGGATATGTTCTGTGAGGTGTACATTCTGCTTTGGCACTCCTTCTAACCATTCTTTCTAGATTTGACTTTGACACTTGGACCCATGCTCTGTCACTTTTTCTTTTCTAAGACCCACAAAAACATCAAAAACTGTTTTCCCAAAATGAGTAAATATTGCACAGATTCCTACCTTTTACATTTAGTAAGATCTGTTCTGTGAATCTTCTTATCATCATGTGTTTTACCTTTGTTTGCTGACTTTGCTGAAGATTTGGATGCAATCTGATATGATTTGCCATCCTGCCTTTACATTTGTTTGTGTAATCTTGATAAGATCCTGGCTGGATTTCAGTCTTCATCCCAAACAAGAGGGCAGCTGGTAGCGTTAGGGGCCTGCTGAACAGCAGAAAGAAAAGCGAGTAACCTGTTGCATCATGGGTGGTGCAGTTATAGATGTGGAGTAATATGGGCAGTGAATTGCTAGTAATCTTCTGTTGAATCTCTCCAGCTGCTCTCCCTGCAGGTGGTATAAAGTGGTGTGACAGCTTTTGACCTCACAGATCTCTTTAAGACACTGCAGACTATCAGCTCTTATTCTATTCTATATCTATGTCAAGTTCTTGGCCCACACTGTAGTGATTTTCTCTTAAAAAAAATTGAGTGTGAAATTGTACAACTTCTTGGGACCCTTTGCTGACTTTGTGGTTGTGTATGCCTGTGCAAAATGAGCGTAATGGTCCATGACCACAAGAATATACTCATAACCACCTTTGCACCTCTCCAGATGGAGGAAGACTACTGAAACTAACTGAAAAGGCTGAACTGTCCTAATGCGGCACACAGGTGCTCATGTGGGTCTGTTCAGCTTTTTCTTTTTAAAGCACTCACAAACCTGTGTGACAAAGGATGCTAAATCATGGTGCATTTTAGACCAGTAAAATCAATCCTGGAAGAGACTAAGGGTTCTGTCCATGCTCAAGAGGCCCATTTCTTGATGCACCTATTTGTGAAAATACTGGCTGGTACTGTTTAGTAGTAAAGGCTGGTATTATTCATTTTGTGATGCAGGATGCCATTAGACTTAATTTCCAGTTTGATCTGGTAAGGCTTTCACTTCTGCATTTTCAGACTGACACACTCTTTCGCTGGGCTAATAATATTAACCTTCCACCTCAAGACTCCTATCATAGGATCTTTTTCTTGCTCCATTCTGACCATGTCCCTGGGAAGGGGCTGTACTGAATCCTGAAGACTGTCAGCTAGATATTGCCTCACTGGTACTGATTAAAATGGAACTAAACAATAGGGCAAGTTTCTCTTGTTGAGAGCTAATGCCCTGTTCAGCAACTCTGGCCTGATGACTTCTGTGCACTGGAACATAAAACCTGTATCTGCACCTGCATTCACTTTGCTGGGTCATTACTTGTAAAATGATCACAATGTAGAATAAACTCCTGATTAAAGTCTGGACAACCTAACACTGGAGATTCAGACAGGCAATCCACTAGTAAGTCTCTTCCAATGTTGGTTTGTCCAAATGATGGGGTTTTGCTGTGGAATTGGCTCTTTTTTGTTTTCACTGTATTTCCCAGTGGTGACTTTGAGAATAAATCATAAAGGGGGTTGGCAGCACATTAGAAAGTTCTAATACAGGGTCTGTATCACAAGATCTTTTCTAACTCACCCACTGTTGCGGTTTTCCTCTCCTTGAGAGCCTGCAAAGGAGCGATCTCAGCTGAATCCATCATGTAGCCATCTTTCTTCCCAGAAATACCTCCTTTGCTTTAAACAGCTCATATTTCTGTTGAAAGATTGATGCCGTGCTGCTATCACTGGAGCTCTGTCTGCATTTGCTGGACATGTGCCGTGAAGGTTTTGCTGTGTAGCATCAATGTGTGGCTGGCATATGTCATCGAACAGACCCTACAAACATGGCTATATGCTCTGATGAAACTCAACTCAAATGGAATCCACATTCACTTGTAAAACCCCTAGAGTGTTACAAAGGCAGAGAGCTGGTGGCACTGTGGAATCGCTTGTGAAAGGCTCTACCTTGATCCAGGACATTAAACCATGAGCTACCACTCTGGGTGTTTAACATGCCTTGGATCTTTGGGATTAGGTTTCTGTTCAGAACCAACTCAGATTCCAGCAAAGTATTGCAAACTACAATATTTTTTCCTAACAGAAGCTATGGGTGAAGAGTATGATGACTTGGATTTTGCACCCTCTTTAATTTCTCTGTGTAGGGGATTTGTGCGGTATTGTAGAGGGAGTTGGTCCTCTAGTGTGATGTGCATCCTAAGTTAAGGTATAGTGCCATCATTAGAAAGGCATGGCATTCTTCTCACCAGCAGATATAGCTCACTACACAGATCAGTATGGGGGTCCCAAAACTGTGGCCAAAAGGCTACTAAGATCATGGAGTCAGGGGCAGAGAAAGGCTCAGCTGGTTTGTAACTGGCAGTCACAGGCTGTACCAGAGCTGAGTAGGCTTTGATTGTAGTGATGTGGCACAGACAGGAACAAAGCAGTGTGGCTTGTAGGTATTTGACAAAATGTACCTCTTTGGATAGTGGCTAAAAGCTTGCTAAACCATATCCTTAGTAATGAAATAAATCCATTTCCATCTGGCCCCAGTGCACATGATGCTGAATAGCGGTAATCTGTCCAGAAGGGAGGAGTTTTTCATCTATCTGTCTTTTGCCCCATTGCAATAAGAATAACCTGCATTTATTAGTCGGATAATTGCTTTCACAGCATTTGTGTTAATTCTTAGAGCATTACTAACTAATTGTCTTTGGTTGCTTCTTTATTATTTCCTCTATTACACTGCTACAGCGGTGTTAGTGACAACAAGAACTGGAATCTGAACTTGGCTTTGCTGGATCATATCCCCCCCCCATAAATTGAATGTCTGTATGATTTGGCAGCTACAGCTGAGCCTAAGAGTACTTCCACTTGTTTTGGTGTGGTACTTCTTTTGAGCACCTTTATCTTATAGGGCCGTATGTATCTAAACTACTCTGCACCATGCGCCTTTTCCCATTCAGGTTTAGAATTGTAGGATTCTGTCTAGTTGGAAGATAGTAAGTTTTACTCTGGCCACCTTAAAATGAACATAACACAGGTTTACAGCTTTGACCTTTCTCTAACATCTTCCCACAGTTCCCACTCTATCAGAATGTTTCTGCTGTGTGGAGGCTGGTAGTGGCGACTTAAGTTCACAGGTCACTGACAGTAACTCTCTCTTTTTCCAGACAACTTTGCTGTTTGGATCTGCACCCATGTGATACTTGTCTAACCTGTCTACTCTTAAAGCAGCGCTCACAGGTTTCACCAACTCCTTGACCCTCCCATGACCTGCACCCTTTTTATCAGTGTTGTTTCTCTGCTTTACTCCTCCTTACATTTCTTCCAGACAAACATTTTCTTCGTTTCTGTCATTTCTTTTACCATACCACAGAATCAGAATTAGAATCAGAAAATGTTCATGATTCCAGAGAACACTGCTCATGTTATGACGGCAAAGAGACACCGAGACAAGAGAAATAAGTCCAATAAAACCAAAAATCTGTAAAAAAAAAAAAGAAAAATTAATATGAAAACACACTATACTACATACACAATGCTGAGTATAAATACTATACATAAATAACTTAGTGAAGTGAATTTCTATTGACACAGATGGCAGTATGTTATTTCACATAGTAGAGATCAGTAGTATAAGTAATACTGACATAAGTAGTGATATTCACATAAGATACAGCGCATGATAAGACAACTGCACATAAGATATTGCACATAATAAAAATGTTTTAGCACCTGATTGTACAATATTGCACATGGTAGACTATTGCACAACATAGCAAAATAATGCACATAGTGGTACATATAATGCTAGTTATTTAACCCAGTAAGAAATTACACAACAAGAAGCACAGATTGTTGTGTGGATGTGTGACAGAGAGAGGAGTTGGATTTCCTGTGGTGTTCAGTGGAGGAGTCTCTAAGCTGGTGAGTCTGTGGCTAAAGGTACTACTCAGTTCTGCCACCACACTGTGGAGTGGGTGATCAGCATTATCCATGATGGACTGAAGTCTAGACTATGTTCTCCTTTCAGCCACAGTTTCCTGTGTCCAGTGCCTCACCCTTCATTGAGCCAGCATTCCCGATCAGTTTGTTCAGACTGTGATCTTCTCAAGTCAACCACCAGTTCTTTGGTCTTGATGAGGCTGAGCTGCAGCTGATTCAGCTCACTCCAGTCTACAAAACTCTCCACAGCCATCCTGTATTCTAAGTTGTCCCCACTCCTAAAACTATTGCTGAGAAGTCAGAGCCTGTAGAATATTTTTTTAGGATCTCACCTGACTTATTTCCTTTCAGAGGGATTGCTGCTATGTCAGGAGTTAGATGAGCATGCCCAGTGACATAATCTGTCTGTCTTAACTTGAATTCTCTGACTCCGCTTCAAGGTTGATAGGTTTATTGACGTCCTAAATCAACATTTCATCAGGGAATGTGAGATCCTCCAGGTAAGACTTTATTTGGAACTTAATATTGTCACTGAGTAAACCTGTGCCTACCAGTCTCAGAAGCTTCTCTTATGATTACTTTGGGGCTGTACAGTTCAACTGAGTCTCTCTCTGTAAACATGTATAGCAGTCTGTTTTTCAATGTGTTTGTTTATTTTTTTGCTTCTGAGCAGGACATTTTGGGCAGATCCTTTTGCGTCTTGTGGTTACTAGCCTCTGGTACAAATCTGAGGTTTCTCTTCATGATTCAGACAGCTTTAAGGTTTGGGAGAGTTAAGTCATATTTAATCTCTGGAACATCTTTCAGCTTGAGACCAGTTGCTTTGATGCCTGCTTTTATATAATCCTGTATCAATCGGATGCATTAGAGTGGTGTGTGATCATTTGTCCTCCTCACTGGCCACCTTCACCTATCTGTCCACAAATACAAAGGTTTCCACCAATAATGCCTTTTCAAGCTGTACGCAATTGTGGTGGTTTGAGATGTTAAAAATGTCTGTTGAATTTGGACTATTGCAGCTAATTCCTCCTGTTTTACCCACTCTTAGCTCTCTGCTCCCCCAGTCCCCTATCGTATATCACCCTTGTTTGCTTCATCTTGTGGTACCCCAGTGTGTTCAGCATCATCCAACTTCCTGAACTGCTTGTATGAAGGTGTATATACACAGTTCTAGTGAATGAGTGCCCTCTTTGCTCTCCACATAACCATTCTTTCAGTGCCTGTTCAAGGCCTGTGCCTCAGTCTAGTCACTGTCCCCTGCCATTGTTAGAGGAAGTCTCTCAACAATGTGTCTTTTGAAACCCTTAAGCAACTTTACACCTGGTTTTGAAAGGCTGGAGAAAATCCATGGAAAACCGGTCACTGCATGTGGCTCAAACCAGTAAATCGAATGTGTAATATCTTTATCCACCATTGTGCACATTTTAGCTTGGGTGCCAGTTTCATACATAACGCACCGCCAAAATGCATCCGATTTGTGCATGAAAATGACGCAAAAGGCTTAGTACATCTAGAACTAACATTGGACACGGAGACTGTCAAATCTCCTTTGGTAGCAAGGTGACTGTGTGCGTGTGTGTGTGTGTGTGTGTGTGTGTGTGTGTATGTCTGAGAGAGAGAGAGAGCATGACACGAACTGCAGTCAGAGTGCATGAAAGCTTGCTCCCTGAGACTTGATGCTCTGCTACACTCGACTTTAGGAGCAGGTGTGCTTTTAGGGAGGTTGATAGAGCATTCAGCAACAGCACAGTTACAGGAAGTTCAATCCCTACTACAATGTGCTGGGATCTAGATTAATATCTGCTGATACGTATCAGAGAGGAGGCTTTGCTTCAGAAACAAAGAGGTCAAACAAAGGTGAGTGTAATGATATTTTCAGTGTCTGTTGGTTGTCGTTTTAAAAGTTCACGTCAACTGAACAAATGAGTGTGCCAGTACACTTTGCTCTTTCCATACACCCACTTTGAGGTTGCTTGGTAGAGGAATCAGTTATAAGTGGGCCAGTCTCACTGATTTGACTTATCCTTTACATATATGAGCCTTCACTGAGCCATTTTAGACCTGCAAATTTCAGAAGGCTCACTCTCCACACTTTCTTTTCACCAACAACCTCTCATTGCTAACAGCTAACATGTCTTATATAGAATCTATAATATATATGTCCTTTCTGGCTAGCATCTGCCAACTGCTTTTTTTGCACCCATGGTTCTCTCCTCACCTATTTCCATCGTTGCTGCATAACGTTTTGTAATTTTTTTTTTCATTATTTATTTTTGTATGCAATATGAAAACTGACTTTAGTCATTTCAGCATTAGCATTGGCTTCTTTGATAAACTGTGCTTGAAGAAGTTGGCAACAAGGAGAGCTAAAATAGCTAAGAAGTTGTTAGATGTAGTTTTTTGCCTTTGCAGTCTGTGAATGTAAATCTCACCAGTTATCACACTCTGAAAACCAAAAGTTTATTTCGCAACGTGCTGGCTCAGGGCAATGTCCTCACAGCAGCAGTTAGAACTGGGATCTGCTGCTTATTCAGACTGCACCTCCTCGTTTTATTGGCTAGTACAATTCTCTCAAATTAGCATAATGTGCTGATTTTGACATTTAAACAGGACAAAAAATATGCTTAGCAAAATCAAGCAGGAGCTGAACAGCCCTCATTTACAACAGAAAAAAACATAAAATTTCTCTTCATCTGCAAGTAAAATCAATGGGAGCAATTTATTTTTGTAAGTGTGCAGGCATGTCAAACCATCACAGGCCGTTTTGTCATTAAAATGTTGATCAAGCAGGTTCATGTAGGACAAAGTAAACCTACACAAGATTCTCATCCTTTTAAATAGTTATTGGGCTTGTTTTGCTCTTTAGATTTACAGGTATGAGTTAGTGATGAGCCTTTTGCCTCACAGCAAGAGGCCCTGGGAGTGATCCCTGGTCAGAGGAATCCTACCTATGTGGAGTTTGCATGTTCACCCTGTGTTTGAGTGGGATTCCACCCTGATGGAAGATAACGGGTTCGAATAACGGATGGATGGGATTGTTGGTGATGTTTACTCTCTTGCAAGGGCAAGCAGCTTCAACATTGTTGCTGGAGAAGCGCTTTAAATTGTACAAGCTATGTCATACGTTACAGGGATGAGTGAGTAGCTTAAAGGTTCTTTGGAGTGACCAGCATTCCATTACCTACCATAAACACATTAATAATAAATACAGACATTAAAAATTTCACAGGCAGTCAGAGGCCATCAATGTGAGAGCTTGTTGCTACACAGAAGCCTGAGAAGCAGCACAGATTAAGAGTAGGATGAAGAGTAGAAATAGGCTCAGGCTGTGTGATTTATCATGCTTCCTTACTGACTTGCAGTATGCTAACTAATACAGTAGTTTAGGTGAATCTTAAGCTGACCACATTGCTTAGCCAACATTAATGTGGAAACAATACTACTCACTTTTGCTGGATGGTAAAACTCTTTCCACCTCTGAGCCCCCTGCTGTACACCCTGTTCACCCATGACTGCACGGCAACACACAGCTCCAACACCATCATCAAATTTGCAGACGACACCACCATCATCGGCTGCATTTCTGATGGAGATGAGTCGGCAGAGGTGAGGG
>JBBPCY010071350.1:0-11983 GCA_037974405.1 Brachyalestes nurse
TCAGCAGTTTTTAAAGCACTTGCTCTGAATGCACTTTGTTCATGCACTTCCTTCACAATATTAAAATGCACTTGAATAGTTTTATGAGAGAAGATTGTATATAAGTGTATAATATTTCAGCTATCCTGCTTTTAGGCTAATCATGAGTGGGGCCAAGTAAAATATTTGATTTCAAATTTTATTTTATATTGCGCATTGTTTGAATGCTAAATACATATTTTCATAGTTTTGTAACAGATTTATTCTTTTAATAGTATAATAATGTCTTTCAGTTTTCGGTTTGGGTTTTTGGCCAAGTTTTTCCTCATTTTTGCTTTAGGTCCAAAAAAATCACTACAGTGCATCTCGACCATTAAATTATGTAGAAATTTTGGAAAATTTGCTGGAAGTCCCCTTTAACTTGAGCTGCGATTGGCTTGGCCAGCCTGTTGAAGCTGCCGTCAGTGACACAGTCCGCGCTTTGGTGCGTCGTGGTGGTTCTGACAGTAGACGCCTGTAATGGCGCTAAGTGTGTGGTAGCTAATGCAGTTGTAATTTGGCTTCTGATTGGAAACAGGTTTTCCCATTAGCAAGCCCAGTAGTGGCATTATACACCATTCACTCCCGAGCCTCACTTTTACGGGCGTCGTCTTTTAACGGAAAGTGGAAACAGACTTTGGCCGAGGAGCGGCTTGCCGGCGGTTGGGCCTGGTTTGAAGCTCCTCTGTGTTTTAGGCTATTCTTGCGTACGTAATGGTCCTGATGGGCTGCAGTGAGGGGGGTAATTGGAAAAACCTGCTTGTGATTTGTTTCTGTCAACTTGCAAGAACAGAGCAAAAGAAACGGTCCAAAATCACTTTTCTTCAGTTTTTTTTCACTCCGTATAAAAATGACAGCTGCCTTTTTTAATCGTGTGAAAGTTTTATGAAGTACGAGGGACAGAATATTGGAAGCGAAACATGAAAAGTGAAAATAAAATCCGTGTAAAGAAAATGAGTTTATTGATGATGGTCATGACCGTGTGTAAAGGTGTATAAAGGTGTAAGAATAGTCCCTGTCCCTCAAAAATAGTATTGTGTAAATAATATTATATACAGAGACGTTTTTTATACCAACCCTTAAAGGGGAATTCCACTGATTTTATTATTTTTTTGCATATTTAAATCATTAAACCAAGTAAGCCAAGTCATTAAGAGGAGGCTTGGTGTGAAATGTTCCCACTGACAGAGTCAGAATGTAAGAGACAGAGTGGAGTTAGTCCTGGTTAACTGGAACAGTGTGTAAAATAATGAATAGAAACCCTTTTTTGTATATCATGTATTATGTAATATGTACATGAGTATTATTATTATTATGATATTATGTCAGTCATATCTATGAGCCCCTTTAAAGAGTCAGTTTTTGCAGGTTTATGTGTCTTATATGGTGTTTCTGTCTCTGAAACAGGATGTTTATTATCATACGTTTAAACACCAAATCATGTTTTACTCATAAAACTCACGTTTCTAATGGTTTTTCTTTCACGTTCCTTCTCGTGTTTCATTTTCCATTCACTGTGGCTGTTTCCAAGGCCTTCAATTTATACAATCATATGCAAAAATTTAAACGCCTTCAATAAAATAACGTGTTGTTTTGGTTGAAATAATTGAAAAATGAAAATAATTTCACATCACAGTGCCAAACTGAGACACGGCATTTTTTACTGCAAGTTTTAGTGCAAAACATAAACTGTGTATATTGAAATATATAATTCATATCACATTATATCATTTATATAGCTTTAATTTTTGCAAATAACCCATAATTGTGTCTTAAAACGTACAGAAGTGTTTAGAGGATGTATTCAGACGGGTCATTTGACCAAGGGTGCCAAAACTTTTGCAGACAACTTCATTGTCAGTGGAATTAAAAAAAAAAAACCAGTAACTTTCCAGGAGAAGCAAGAGAAATGTCTTCAAAATGATAAGATTGTATCATAATTAGGCAGAATTGAACGTTTCTATTAGGACATACATTATGAAATATCCAGCGTTTTCAAATGAAATCTAAAAAAATAAACCTTTATTAGTCCCACAGGTTGGAAAATTGCATTGTTACGGCAGAAAATGGACAGAACAAAGGTAAGAGCAGCAAAAACAATTGAATTAAAAACTATACAACAGTACAGTACAGTATAAGTACACCATACAAATGATCAAAAAAATATAAATATGGACATCCATGCATTGAAAAACGTAAACATATATGTATGTACACATTAAGTAAATGTATGTTTATTTGTACAGAGTGAATATAAACACATATATGTGTAAAAACCCTGGCAATAGATACAGGTACACATTGGAATGGCCTCAGTTGTTTGGTATGCAAAAAAACTGATCAAAAATTTAGTTATATAATAAAAGTCGCAGTATAACAAAAATACAATAACCTTTAATACAGATGCTTTACTAAAAATGTAAAAAAAAAAAAACAACATTAAAGCGAAAATGTTAATATAAAAGTAAGAAAGTGTGATAGTAGGTTGTAGTGTGGTCTCATAACTGATGAAACAGCTCAGGTCTGAGGGGAATAGAGTGACAGGACTCCAGACGTCTCCTCTTCTCATGGAGTTTAGGGTTGAATGGCGTTTCGCTGACGCAGCTGTGATGGTGTTTCACGTTGCCGGGTGTTAAATTTATGTTTCTACTGAATCAGTTCAGTTTGAGGTTTAAGGTTTGAGGTTTTTGAGGAGATGGAAGACTTTTTCCCCCCGAAAAGCTGCTCTACAATGTGGGCCAGGCTGCGGAGCGAACGGTCTTTGAAGAGCGAATGCACGCTCAAATCACAGCCAACAAAGGACACAATTCAGCTGCTTAAACCACTCAGGAACCGTAGCATGGGAAGGGTCACGTGCGGAAGGCCTTGCTGGCTCTCAGACTGAAACTCCAGAGCTGTGTGTGTGTGTGTGTGTGTGTGTGTGTGTGTGTGTGATACTAGAACGTACTGCCTTCACGTGTTGTTGGAATTATCGAGTTCTCGGCTTAAAAGTCGCACATGAATGTCACATTTATCAACAGGAGCTTTGGGAAGTCATGGATTCTGACCTTGATTCTTCGGACCATGTGGAATAAAAATTTTCAGTGAACCTAAACTTACTCAGGCTCCGCCCACAGATATTTTGTACGTTGGACAAACTGTACAGAACGCTGATAAAACTTCCCATTAAACCTAATGAGATATAAGGTGATACCCACTATTGTCATTTTACCACCATAATCACCTATTAAGACCCATTAGGAGATTATTAGAGACTGTTAAGGCTGCATGATATAGTGTTTATTGGTATACTGGCCTTTATTGGCCTTTGCAGTGTTGATGTAACTTTAATATGCAAATGAGCCCTTACTAATTTTAACACATTTGTGAAATGTTGGCTGAGCAATAATAATAACTAGCCTCAGCTATTAATGCACAAGCAGTGTTTCCAGTGGATCAGGTTTGGTGTAACCGCAGGTGGGCAGGTGTTGTTTTGTCAGCCGGGGGAGGGGTGTGGGCACGACATTTTGGTTTGGGATTTGGGGTGTGCTGGGCAGTTTCATTTTGATAACTGAGGAGGACTAGTTTTTGTTTAGTTTAACTTATTTATTTATTATCTACTGAGCCGCCACAGTGAAATGTTAGCAGGGAAACCTCTTAATATAAGCCTAAAATGAATACATTGGCTAATTGTCTTACTTCCTAGTGTTATCTAGTAGCTAATTCTATGTACTAATATGATGATATGCTAGACTATGGTGTACCTGCACACACAAGTCTCTACAGTTACACAGAACAGTGTGTAGGCTATCAGGCTAAGCTTAAATTGAAAAAAATATTACATTTGCAAGCGCCAGGGGAAGCATTGGCTAAATTACACTAGTTTTAGATATGAGTATACGGGTATCTGATGGGTAGGGTGACATCACAAAAACTGATTTTAAAAAGGCTGTTTTTGTAGCTTATTGTCTATATATGGACTGTATAGATGGGAGGAATAAATGTACCATTTACAACAGTATTTACAGACTTTAAAGATGATATGGACCCTTTAAAGGCATCGCAATTGCAATATGTTGCAGTAAAACTGCAATTCTGATATTTTGTCCATATCGTGCAGCTCTAATCAAGGGAACATGTTATATAAGTGTGTGATGGGTAGATGAGTATATGAGGAGTATATGATATATGATATGGGTACCAGTTGACTAGTTAAGGACTAAAATACCTCCTCTGATAGGATGGGGCTGTTTGACTGACATTCAAAGTGACCGATAGCAGAACATGTGGTGCGAGTATATAATAATTTTGATAGGCCAACCTCTAACCAGTTACAGTGTCCTGGGAATTTTCTGAACAATCACAGCTCTAGAAAAGTTTCGGTAAGGATATTCATGCAAGTCCAGCAAGATGACATTTTGGTTAATATGATGTAGGACAATCTTTATTTATTTTACATCATTGATTGGATGGTGTGGTTTTAATTAATTCCAGTGAATATTGCAGCTGCAATAATAATATTCTGTACATATCGCACAGACTTGGTGCTAATGGCTCTTATGAAGGTGACTTCTCATCTCAACACACACACACACACACACACACACACACACACAAACAGACCCCCACTGTCTGTATTGATGCCTATTTCTCTGCTACTCCTCTCTCAGTCCTCATCCTCAATAATCCAATAAAATCAAGCGGCCTCGTGTCGTATTAACATGCATGCGGGCTTGTGAGCGGTCACTCAGGAAGATGAATGGAGAGAAAGAGAAAACAGCCTCAGTGCGTACACACACACACACACACACACACACACACACACACTTCTAAATTGTTCCTTTACTGGATCAAGGTCCAAATATTTAACTATTAACACCCAACTATGGACTTCACTACAGACACTAAAGGCTAAATAACATTCAGCAATAAACAAAAAAGTTTGTATAATAAAAAAACTTACAAAAACATTATTAGAACTAAACAAAAGTCTTCGAATTGGCTCGCAAATAACATTCTAACTCTGGTAATGCACTTTAAACCGTGTACTAATAACATACTTTATAGAGATGGGCCCGATCCGATATGATATCGATATCGTGTCCGATACAGCCATAAATCCGATATCGGATATCAGTCAGACAGCCCCGTTCTCTATATTCCAGTTCGCAGCTTGCGCTGGACCTTAAACTCGATGCTGTAATACGAGCCCCCATACTGTGGAACCGTGGCAAATTCAATCTGAGCGAGCCGCTATTTTGAAATGTCGCTCGTTTAAAGATACTTTAGTTTGGAAACATCGTAAAGCAAGACGGCTACTTGCAATGTGTGTAAAAAAACAAATTTACAGCAGACAACCCAAAAGTGAAAGGAATATCAGAGCAGACTCTTAGCTCTCCCTCAAGACCTCTTTGGGGTTCTTTCAGGGGCTGTTTTGTGTGTTGTGGTGGATGATTTTCCCCTCTCCCCCTCTCTGTATCTCTGAAAACATGGGGGTAAGATTGGGCATCTCGTAACTCGGCCGGTCCACCTTAAATACAGAAGTGGTTAGGTTACACTCCGCCCATGTCGTGTCTCCGAATTCACACAATTTAATATGTATTCGTTTTGCACTTTATTTTTTTACACAGTTGTTGCTCCTAAAATGGACATAATTCTTGAATTATTTAGATGATTCTCTCAAAACACAATGAGGCTAAAGTTGGGCAGCTCACAACTCGGTCCACCTTAAATACAGAAGTGGTTTGATTACACTCTGCCCCGGTCGTGTCTCCAAATTCACGTTATTTTAAAATTATTCGTTTTGCATTTTATTTGGACATAATACTTGAACTATTTATTTGATTCAGCCAAGATTGTTGTGCAGTCTTGTTGCTGCTACCTTTTTGTGAATGTTTTTAAATTCAGTGTAGTTGTGTATATTTTTTGCTTTTCTAATAAGTGCTTAGTTAATTTATTCTGTGACGTAACCGTACTAACAAACAACACAATATCAACAAAAATTATGCTAATATTAAAGTAAAAAGATGTATTATATCGGAATCTGTATCGGTATCGGCAGTCATGTATCGGAATCGAATCGGAACTGGAAAAACGTGGATCGGCCCATCACTAATACTTTATGGCGTGTTAGAAACCACATAAACAAGTCTGATAGAGATTTCTGTACACCTCCGTGTGGTTTGAGGCCACTTGCAGACGCAGATGAGCTTTCATTACTTGTGACCTACATTAGGCTTGTAACGGAAAGAAGCAACATCCAGTATCAAACATTAGATATCAAACATGTCAGTCAACTCCATCTGGATGGGGCCCTGAGGGGTGGTGCTCATTTCAATATAGTTATTTGCGTGACAAGTGAAAAGTATAATTTGCTCTTTATTTTCTGTAAGTCTCAGTATTCTGGTCTCTGATCCGAGATCTGAAACTCCAGCCCTGACTTTGCTTCGACAGGGTGTAGCTCTGTGAGTGACTGAAACCGGCATCATAAACACTTTCATTCTTATACTGTTTACAGTTCAATTTTTACACAGCAATAATGGTTAAGGATTTAAGAAGAAAATGTAAGTCCTGACACACTGAAACTTGAACTTTTATCCATCACTCACACAGAGAAGATGGAGAGGAAGAAATAATGACAGTGATAACAGTGATGGTGCAACTGTGAAGGTTTTATTGCATGTAGCTGTAAAACCACCTGTGGTTTCAGTATTTCAAATATATTCAATTGATATTTGAAATTGTGTATCGTCCCAGCCCTGACCGTGCATTGGATTTTTCACTAAACGCTGACTTTTTAACAGCAGTGTGAAGAAAATCTACCTGTGAATCATAATTATATCTTTAGTGATTTTGGCTGATATTGATTCTAGTTATATGAACAAGCCTTAATGTTTATAATATTTTCAGACTGAAGGTCATGTGAGGGGATCCAGTCACTTGGCATGTGCATAAATCTTTTTCTGTTCATTTTTTTTCGGTGTGTAATGGCCCTTCTTGCAGGAAATGATCACTCATTGCTGTTCTCGGGTCCTAGCTGTGCGGCTCGACCTTGCTTTTATGCACTTCTGTCTGTTTGCCAAATGAATTATAATGCTTACTCAGCTTATCGCTCAGTGTTCAGGCTGCTTAGGATGTACAGTAGATGAGGTATTACGCCTTACGGAACGAGCAGAGTTTGCTCTCGGAAAGAAGAAATGCTCACAAAGCCTAGTTTGCAGCTCATGTCCCGTTTCAAAACAGGCGGAATCGAGGCGGAAGTGGATAATTGGGCAAAAAACCCCAAAAACTTGGCTGTAATGATACATTTTTAGATTTACAACCCCAATAATTTGTAAGCTCTTCAGAAAAAAACAGTAATTTGAATGTGATTACGTCTGTAGCATAAGCTCCGCCTCCTCACTACCCACTTCATTCTGATTGGCTGCACCTTAATTGCTATTTGCGATCTCTACCAGGATCGTAAAAAGACGGAAAAAACTAACATTTATTAATTGATTGTGGCCAATGTTTGTGTAATTTAATAAAAAATACATTTGAATAAATGAACAAATTATGTAGGTAAGTGCACTAAAATGAGTAGAAATTCTCTTTATTACTAGAATTAATGGAATAATCCAGCCAGAATAACATCTGTGCATTTTTGAGTCTATAATAATATGCATAATGCAGCTGAACACCAAGTTCTTCTAAAGGTTCTGCCTGTAAATAGTGTGCATATGCTTTAATATTAGTTCATCTACGCTGGGTCCTGATGGAAGCGGTTAAACATCCTCATTAGCAGCACCTGCTGTATTTACTGTACTCATACACACCGGTGCTGGATTTACACCTGCAAATGTGGGTGTTCAGTTTATAATAGCCCCATCATTTATGACCACAGGTGGATAACAAATATTTTAAAAGGCCTTTGTCGTGGAAAACGGAATTTTTTTTGGAGTCTGATTTAGTACGTAAGCAAAATATTCAAGTAGCGTTCACTTCCTAGTCCATAGAGTCCATTCACAGGAACCACGTTGAAAAAGTAGCCTGTTTTGAATTGCTTTTGTGATGTCACAACAATGAATACATTTACATATGACCACCTATTCAGTCTGCCGCAGTTTAGCCCCACGTATTCACACTGGGGTCCCATCCCAGACTGCTGAATGTGGGCAGCCAATCAGAACGGAGATCATTTACATATGTCAGTCTTAAAAACACTGGAAACTCAGGCGGGGGAGGGGGGGGACGGAGATGTTGGAAAATAGCCGGAAAATAGCCAGAAAATAGCCACAGTGAAACCTCGTAGATGTTTTAAGTAAAAAAAGAATAAATATAAAAACTAAATATAAAAAAATATAAATATAAAAATATGTAGAATTTTTGGTTTGTTAATCCATCATTCGAGCAGAACAAAGAGCATCTAACTGAAGTCCTGAACCAGTGAAGAACCAGGAGCAGATGATTCCAGATGATCAGGCGGTGATCAGTATACTGGTGGTGCTGAATGCTGAGAGGCTGGAACTCCTTTATCTAGGCTCCTTGTATCTTTACACACTTTGCGGCCTGTCAGTAAAACATTTGTTCTTGTTTCTTTCATTTAATCTCCTCAGTATGCCAAAGATAAGACAGGCGGAAAATAGTACTTTTACACCAACAAGCTGATTCAATGCAAAATATGAAAAAATGAAGGTTGGCGCAATGTCTAAATTGCAAATAATGATAGAAATGTGATGAGGGACGCTGCTGTAGGTGTGTATACTGAGATATTTGGCAGTCTGAGACAAGGTTTTATTTGATTTAAGATTCTCAATGAGTTCCTAATAATAAAATTGAACCAGGATAGGCCATAAGAGGCTTTTACTCAGGAAAAAAGCAGCGCTGGAATGGATGTTTCTGGTACTGACAGAGACTCAATTTTGGACGAAAATGAGGAGACAGCAGGCCAGTCATTGTCTGGTGAGGCTCACTGCCAGAATATAAGTGTTTTTACGTTTTTCCGCCCAGTAAAAATGCTTAAACACAGACAAGCCAAGGCCTCCTATGTTTACACGTTTCTGAAGGTGTGCTTTAGAAGTGAGAGGTGGCTTTGTTTCTGCATAGAAATGAGAAAGAGACTGAACGCGACTGATAGAGGAAGGACGGTGGTGAAAGGTTTTGAAAAAGATATAAGAACCTTGGGAGAATAGTCATTTTAGTAGCCTTGAAGGCTACATTCTGCTTTTTTTTATACCCTTTTCCAATCTGTTACACCTATGCCAGCGCATTATAAGCCGCATAAACTGTAACCGCTGGCTCGGTGGACGCGTGAGGCTTTTGAAATCGGTGGAACATTGGAAGAGAAAAGACGGCCGAGTCCGGCTCAGAACTCAAAGGTCACATGCACCCAGACTTATAATTGATGTGCGCTGCATGAGTTCACTCCGAACTGCCCCGCTTTGCACTTTCCCGTGCTGTGGAGATTCACCACTCTGCATGGTGGAATATTCTGCATTCATTCCGAGCGAACGCCGAGAGAAAAGGGGCCTTTTTCTGTGGGCCGTTATAGAAAATAAAGCGCTTAACGGCAGCTGAACTTTGACAACGCTCTCACATATGCAGCCTTCTTACGCTTAAGTTGCTGTCGATGACTCAGAACTCAAACAGCTTCTTGTTTTTCTTGGGTTGTGTTTTTTTTTTTCTTCTTTCTTTTTTGGCTCGCTGTTCTGGCTGGCAGGGAGGGAAAATGGTGGCACATTCCGGGCAGCGGCCCTGAGCCCAGGATGGCGTCGGTGCCATGAGATCTGGAGGATGCGACGTGCATGATGATGTGAAAGTGCAGCGCTGGCGCTGGGACCGGCCGCCGCTGAGTCACAGCGGGAAAAGCGAACAGGAGAGACACAGGCCACCTTAATGTTCCGCATCAGAGCGGGAGAACAGAGGGGCCTTAACAGAGAACCCAACACTGACAGAGTCATCTTACTGTACCTCTGGGTACTAATGGTTTAAATCTGATCAGGATTCCGCTCTGTATTCTACATCTAGAACGGCCAAATAAACAGATCCCATTTACAGCTCATCTACATTTTAGGTGGACTCACCAGTTGGTGGCGCTAATAGGCCTATCATCAACAGGGAAATGGCAGTTTTGGCCACTCAAATTTAACCTTTTGGAAACTCCAGGTTGATGATGCCCAGGGGCAGGAATGGTGTTTTCTCTTTTGTTTGTGTGATGTAGAATCTGAGATTTTAAACTTTTAAAAAATCTAAACTTTGAAACTTTGAAACTTTTAAAAAGGGGATGGTGGTCTAGTGGGTAGGATACTTGCCTCTGAACCTAAAGGTCATGGGTTCGAACCCTACCTTCAGCAAAACCACCACTGGGTTCCTGAGCAAGACCCTTAACCTCAAGTTGCTCCGGGAAGACTGCCCCCTGTAGGTAGGGAATGGAAGTCGCTTTGGATAAATGCCGTAAATGTAAAAAAGAAAAAGCAGTTTTCACAATTTCCCAAATACAGCCACTCAGAGGCGGGCTCATGAGTTAGTAATGGCCTAAACCATCACACACTCACCTCAAATCTTGTAGAGGTGTTCAGTAAGCTGTAATAGACTCGCTTATGTGATTTCTGACCCTGTGCGACTCATCATTATCTATAGTGCGCTTATAGAATGGCTACAGTTTTTAGCTCTGGATTGCAGTGCATTTCCATAAACAATTCAACTGTATTCTGAAGTGTGAAGGACAAAGTTTGGAGCCTGAACTTCAACACATTTCATCAGCAAAGGCCTTGGAAAGAGACTATGATTGTTACTATATGGTAACATGTTACAAATGAACAAATGTTTTAGTTTAAGACTGGCAGTCATATCACCTCACTGCCAACGAAGTGCAGCCATTAAAGCTAAAAGAGCAGAGATGCAGTCAGCTATGTGCTTTATATAACAGAGTGATGAGCGAAAAGCTCAGTCCAGTGTTTTTGTTCAGTAAGTACGAAGAATGAAGGCACTCCATTCTTGGCGAATCATCTCGAATCTGGATGGCTACGGTTTTTAGCTCCGGGTTACCGTGTGTGGAAGTATCTCTAAGTGTGTGGCTAATGAGGCTCTGTTTGAAGAAATGGAGTACCAGGAGGCACTCCGGAGCTCTGGAGGCTCGTCTACTTGTGCACTTTATTTATTGCCCTGAAAGGGACGCCACTGATGCTGTTAGGACGAGAGCTTTCTTCTCACCACGGTAAACTGATCCTGAAAACTGATCATTTTTTACTCCATTACAACGCTGTAACATTGTTAATTGCCGTCTGGGCAGGACTAGCACTTTTTTTTTTCCTCCTCCAAAGGCCCTTTACCTGGATGCCAGCCTCGCTGACTGTTGGTTTTGCTGTGTCAATGAAAATAAAGGAAGCGCTGCCCTTAAACTGGACCTTTCCACAAAACCTCTGAGAAGATGCTGCTTATTAGTGTCAGGGTCTTGCTTTGCGGGAAGGTTTTGCATCATGCAGACAAAAAAAAGCCCTTTCCAGCTTGAGGCCGCAGTGCTTGGAATAGTAATGCGGTAAAAAAGAATACATTGAACAAAAGTGAATAGGGAACATCGCCATTATACTAATGCAGTCATGCTAGCTGTTGCCTATTAGCTTCCATTCATTGTTGAGTAAAGCTGTGTGTTTGAGATCTTAAATGACACATATCTTACATTTTCCATGTTTTATGTAACAAAAACAGGCATAATACATGTTTTGTGCACATTTTCCAACCCTTAAGAATTCAAAAGAGTGAGCCTTTAAGACTGACGTACACTATATGGACAAAACGCCTGACTTTAATGACATTGCATTCAAACCCATAGACTTTAATCTGGAGTTGTTCCCCCTTTGCAGCTATAACAGCTTCCACTCTTCTTGGAAGACTTTCCATAAGATTTTGGAGTTTCTGTGGAAATTTGTGTTCATTCATTTTGTAGCATTTATGAGGTCAGACACTGATGTTGGTGAGAAGGTCTGGATCACAATCTCCGTTCCAGTTC